>CM026392.1:57960790-58048290 GCA_014843695.1 Archivesica marissinica
CATTAAACCGAGGTGTCGTGTCGGTGTTGTACACCGTGCACGTAAACGAACCAGATGAGACTCTGGAATGGGTCTCCGTCTGTATCATTGCACTATCCTCCAAAATCGAAAATGACTAATCTCTTCAGGAGGCGTCGCTCATATGACCAACCGGTAGCGACGATAAATAAGCATAAAACACACACGTCCAGAATAAGACAACTATGCATGAGCAAGGTTGGAACTCGCGTTCCTGGAGATGTCCTGAAAAAGTTATCATCTTATCTATTTCAGCTTATGAAATCATGAATATTCTTTTTCACTACTAACTGTATTGTTCACATTATTGGTATTAGTATCGAAGTTAGTCCGCCTTCGTGGTCGAGTTGTTAAGGTCGCTGACTTGTATACCACTGTAACCTATCATCACTGATAGTCACGGGTTCGATCCCCGCTCAGACCGTGTCTCATTTATATGAAAAAATTGGCAGTTTCTTACGGAGGTTGGTGCACCCAATTACTGGTTAACCGCTGGAGCCTGCCCAGGAAAGGTGTTGTTAGATAAACTGCCCGCCGGCGATATAGCCCAAAATGGTGCTGATGCAGGCGTAAAACCCGAAAGATAATAATAAAGTATCGAAGCTAATTCTGTCTAATAGTTCTAGTATTTTTCAGCATCTGTCAAGCATATTGTAACTATGCTCATAGTAAATAATGATATACATTGCAACTAGTCACCGTTCAGTTGGTAACCTAGTAACGCATATAATACCAAAGAGTAGTTTAAACATGGTGATAAGTTGTACCTAGTACTGAGTTAAAACGTGTAAGACTCATACTGATACTCAATTGTTTCTTTAATTATTAAGTTTGTACATCCTCGGATAGCAAGTTTGTATATAATCGGATATCAACTGATCACACAGTTACAAGCGCACTATTACACCAAGCCACCAATTCTCCAAAGGGAACTATCCTCTTTTCTGTATCCCCGTAGAATAGCGCACATTTTCGCTCCCTCGTTTGTGTGTTTTACTCTGCTGAATACCTCTTTTCTGATGCTGCCAGCATGTAGAACATCAGTCATTAGTACGTTGTATCTTCCATATCCAGGTATATCAATAATCCGAACTACCACCTCGGGGAAGGCGTGTTCATTAAATCGCAATCCCGCTGTTCCATAACAGTCGCTAATAAAGACAACAAGTGTGTTCTGGATATTGTAATTAGGTTGTGTGAAGGCTAGATCGGAATCGCATTGAGTTATCGCAGGTAGAACAACAAATGCAGGATCACCCGCCTCGTAGAGATCTGTCTCTGATACATCAAACATACTAACTAGAACACCTTTGTCTGCCACGACAGAAAATAGAGTTGAGTCCTGAGTGTAATTTCTATTGACAACAGTTCCTCTATCTATTGTAAGCATTTCCATCACATCTCCTGTTTCATTACGGAGTATCACATGTGTTTCGTCATGCGCTCCGATGATACGTATGTATACATCAATGCGAGGCAGTATGTTCACTGCAATGTAAACACGGCCAAGCGATTTCAACGGAGGCATCATTTCATACATTGTTCCATAATTACTGGGTCCTATATAAACACGGTCATGGCCGGCGAAAACTGCGAAGGATTTGGTCCCAGTAATAATTGACCCGGCAAGACTGTCAACTATTCTGTATAATAGCGTGTCCAACCTGTCTAATGTTGATACTAATGTTATACCAAACGGGGTTACAACTGTAACCACTGTATCGCTGGCCAGAGCAACAACGACCAATTCGTTATTATTGTTCGAAGTAGAATACTGGTATTTTTGATATGAATCGACAATGAACTCATTTGTCATGCACTCCTCTGGATATATTAGTGTTCCATCAGTTTCTTCTATGTCAATATCTTCAACAGTATCTTCTTCACATGCTACTACCGCTACTACTGTTATAGGAGAGTCACTTGTTATCTCTACTCCGTAATCACTAACAGTTCCGCTTGAATCTGTTGGGGGAATAACATTTTCGGGTGGAAAGTCCACCCTCAGTGATCCATCAACAGTAACCGGTATAGTAAGATAATTCCTTCCCCGGATTACAACATTTGTAGGTTCAGTCGATGTGATGTACACTCCTGATCGTAGATTATCGCAGATTCCGTCCAATGTGTTCAAGGTTATGAAGCCGATAACAAATGATACTCCCTTTGGACTGCAACCTGCAAATGGATTATTGATTAAATCGAACATCGGCATCGTATATATGGATTAATAATTGAATTAGCAGTGTATCTAACTGAAACGGGATATGCAAACATAAATGACTGTGTAACATAATGAAAGTGACCAGACTGAATACTGTGTAGTCGGTGCCTCATTGTCCACTGCCCATGCGTGCATTATGTCGTACCATTGTACAGTTCAGTGGGTACATTTATACTAATTCCCGTTTACGTTACATTTCGGGTTTTACGTCTGCATCAGCACCATGTTGGGCTATATCGCCGGCGGGCAGTTTACCTAACAACACCTTTCCCGGGCAGGCTCCAGCGGTTAACCAGTACTTGGGTGCACCAACCTCCCGTTTAATTGATATAAATCAAACTAATACTATGCGACTTGGCTATATCTTATCACTAAACAATGTTCCCTTTATCAGTACAATTACTCTCCAAGGCCTTGTACTAAAGCATTCAATATAATGAGAATGTTAAATAAGCTCGTATACCCATGAAATGCTCGTACGTGTATTCACTAAAACTTTATAATTAGCGAGAAAGTCCACACAGCAAGGCAGTTCTTCCAGATACATCTAGAGTATAAACGTGTGTCGTTTCAATCGGCCAATTGGGTCGCTTCACGCATGAAAACGGAACCTGGGAAGATAGTCCAGTGATGTGCATCCGGTTATGCCATCCAGAGAGCTAAGTCACACGAACTGGGGCACGGCCGACAGAGGGATTTTGATGGCGTGAGCATGTCATCCTACAGAATGGCCGTGTCAGCGGTAGCTGGGACAGCCAGTATCGAGTCCGCCGTCAGGGGACAAGGTCCTAAGGACGCAGAGAAACGTCCGTGACACAGGATTAATTAATTCACTGGATAACTAAATTAACTAGTAGTGAACTGTCACTCTGAATTGCATTAAGTGCATATATATATATATACCGAAGTTAACTGTCGCTCAGAACTGCATTTAAGTGTAGATATATTATAACGTCGATGAATGGGTCCAGGTACAGAGTTAGATATCGACATAATCGGAACGATGTGAATGTCTGTTAACAACGTAATATAAAGACAGTTAAAGCCATGTGCGAACAGTTAAAATACGAACGATCGTAGGTCTCGCTCAGTAGCACAACATGCTAACATTTTTATTCTACTATCGCTTCTTGTGATTACTAAATTAATATATCTCGAGATATCTCATACAGTATATACAATGGGTAGTTATATGTAAAAGAATGCTATCAGTTAATTAACACGATTTGGATAAAATAAAATTTATCTTACCACAAAATCTGGTTAAGGAACAACAGTAAAAACAAAGGATTCTAACTAAAAGGACCTATTACCATTTTGGAATAAATAAGACTTTATCTGCCAAGGGAGGTAATAGAAAATTAGAGATGTCTCTCATTGGTTAAACATGGGTGGAATGGGACGTATTCACGGCTAGTCCAACCATGGACGACCAAATATCGAATACTGGGGTGTCTGGAGTATCTCTGGAAGCCCACATCATTATGACAAAGTATCAATACATACAGTATCGTGTTCCTGTATTATTTTTAGGGATGTCAACGAGTAGCGATTTTGGTACTCGAGTACTCGGAAAGGTATTCGATCGAGTACTCGAGTACTCGGTTACCGTTACCGTGGATTGTGCTTCTTGTCTCGTCAATCATAGTGGTCCTGCTTTTGATCAATTCATTGCTTTGATGTCTTGTCCAGTACTTCCATACCACATATTTAGGTGGAGGCATTCTCACAATTCACATATTACTATACTACTATTATATTCTAAAGATCTCTTCACAGTTTAACAGCGTTAACGTTAGTGGCAAAATTTATTTTGTTACCGAAATTAACAACTTCCAAATCTCTTCTTACCCACGTCAGTTTTAATTCATGAATGGATATATTTATAATTTCTAAACCTCCGTATCATTTATTTATGTAGTGCAGTCCATTTTGTGATGGTCTGTTTTAACATCAAAATCGGGATTTCAGAATTTAGAAACTAATGGTTCCGGGAACAGAATCGAACGTGATGCTATAACCCATAGGCTGTCATCAGAATTGATCTAGAATAAATGGGCATAAACCAATTATTTTCATAAGCATTATTTAATGCTATTCTTTAGATATTGTTGACACTGTACATAGTACACTTCCACCTAATTAACCTTCATTACTTGGTTTAAACAGTATTTATTCCAATACCGTTACATGTATAGCACAAAAATGTTACAAATTACATAAATTGTAAATGGTTTGGACTGGAAAACAAGTTTTCAGAAAACTTATATTAATTCCTCTCCAATTCCTCTTCATACTTCATACATCTGTCGCATTTTCATATTTTCAATCATTGAATAAAGTGAGTAGGCAAGTGCATAAAGGATGTTACGTCGATGCCTTTGTTGATAGAAAATATTTTACCACAAGAATGTTCGTCTTCCCCTCCGCATGAGCAATCATTTTTCCCATCGCACACATTGGACTGTGGTATACAGAACCCGTCCGTGCACTGGAACTCCGACGATTTACATGGTAGTGGCCCTATTAATACATAACCATTATTTAAAGCAGCATGTTATATACTCGCAAATATAGTATGTGTCGTTGTCAACTCATTCAAAGTATTCGAAATTGCCTGGACAGAATTAGGCTACAGCCATGGCATTGCCCAAACGCAGTAGTTTGTAACTATTATAAATGCTACTGCATGGTATGGTAAAGGAATGTACTAGGAAAATATCAAATAATGGAAAATGGGAAACAATATAGAAACTCTTCAGACTTCATCCTTAAGCATCGAAGCTATTGTATATATACAGCATTGGAACGCTTCAGACTTCATCCTTAAGCATCGAAGATATTGTATATATACAGCCGCTGATTGGAAAGCTTCAGACTTCATCCTTAAGCATCGAAGATATTGTAAATATACAGCCGCTGATTGGAACGCTTCAGACTGCATCCTTAAGCATCGAATCTATTGTAAATGTACAGCATTGGAACACTTCAGACATCTTCCTCAAGCATCGAAGATATTGTAAATATACAGCATTGGTACACTTCAGACATCTTCCTTAAGTATCGAAGATATTATAAATATACATCATTGGAATGCTTCAGAAATCTTCCTTAAGTATCTAAGTTATTGTAAGCATACAGTATTGGAACGCTTCAGACGTATTCCTTGTCTTCAGCAAGCGTCCAAGATAGTGTACATATACAGTATTAGAAAACCTCTGACGTAGCCCGTATCTTCAGCAAGCGTCCAAGATATTGTAAATTTACAGTATTGGAACACTTCAGACGTAGTCCTTGTCTTCAGCAAGCGTCCAATATATTGTACATATACAGTATTAGACAGCTTCTGACGTAGCCCGTATCTTCAGCAAGCGTCCAATATATTGTAAATATACAGCATTAGAAAGCTTCTGACGTAGCCCGTATCTTCAGCAAGCGTCCAAGATATTGTAAATATACAGCATTAGAAAGCTTCTGACGTAGCCCGTATCTTCAGCAAGCGTCCAATATATTGTAAATATTGTTAATATACAGTGTTAGAACGCTTTAGACGTAGTCCTTGTCTTCAGCAAGCGTCCAAGATAGTGTACATGTACAGCCTTGGAAAGCTTCTGGCGTAGTTCTTGTCTTCAGCAAGCGTCCAAGATATTGTAACCATACAGTATTGGAACGCTTCAGACGTAGTCCTAGTCTTCAGCAAGCTTGCTGAAGACAAGAACTACGTCAGACGTTTTCCAATGCTGTATATTTACAATATCTTGGACGTTTGCTGAAGACAAGAACTACGCCAGAAGCTTTTCAAGGCTGTATATGTACAATATCGTGGACGCTTGCTGAAGACAAGGACTACGTCAGAAACTTTCCAATGCTGTATATTTACAATATCTTGGACGCTGACGTTGGAAAGCTTCTGACGTAGTCCTTGTCTTCAGCAAGCGTACACGATATTGTACATATATATATATATATGTATATATAAGACAAGGACTACGTCAGAAGCTTTCCAATACTGTATATATATATATACATATTGGAAAGCTTCTGACGTAGTCCTTGTCTTCAGCAAGCGTCCACGATATTGTACATATATATATTATATATATTATATATTTATATATATAATATATATTATATATAATATATATACATATATACAGTATGGGAAAGCTTCTGACGTAGTCCTTGTCTTCAGCAAGCGTCCACGATATTGTACATATATATATATATATACAGTATTGGAAAGCTTCTGACGTAGTCCTTGTCTTCAGCAAGCGTAAAGATATTGTACATATATATATATATATATATATATATATATATATATATATATATATATATTTATTATATATATTACATATATACAGTATGGAAGCTTCTGACGTAGTCCTTGTCTTCAGCAAGCGTACAAGATATTGTACTATATTATATATAATATATATATATATATTATATATATATATATATATATATATATTATAATTATATATATGTATGGGAAAGCTTCTGACGTAGTCCTTGTCTTCAGCAAGCGTCCACGATATTGTACATATATATATATATATATATATATATATATATAATATATATATATACATATATACAGTATGGGAAAGCTTCTGACGTAGTCCTTGTCTTCAGCAAGCGTACAAGATATTGTAAGTAATCTCTATTGTAACAATGTTCCCACCTTGTATTATATTGGTAATCCATTGTTTGAACTTGGAAACATCCAGACCTAGTTTAAGACCGTCATCACACGTTAGAGGGACCAACGCCAAACTGACAAGACTCCAGCGATCATGAACATACGCAATTATTGGTAATCCAGATGTGCTCTGAAGAAAATATTCATGGTTAATACATAGGCTGGCCAAGTATCACTTAACTATTTATTGGTTCTACACCACCTTGTGTTAACACTGATACAAATATTCATTATGCTAAATTAAAATATATATATATAAATTCAATATAATTCAATCACTGTATATATATATGAATATACCTTAATAACAGTGATTGAATTATATTCAATTCAATTATTCTTTTATTAACTCAGATCATTTACATGACATATGAGTATACATGTAATTAGTTAACATATGTTGTGACACGAGTTGATATATAAATAATAAAGAGCATAGGAGAGAAAAACCTCAAGTTTGGAGATGGGTAAAGAGCGGGAAATTCTATTATTATAGTATTGAAATATATATACAGAACATAACATATAGTTTAAGCTAACATAAGCATGGCATAGCTCAGTATTATAATAATACAGTGTACAAGTACATGCAATGAAAATAAAGAAACTAGTCATAAAAATACGTAGGTTGTTAGAATGGTGGTCAATGTGCATATAGGTTCTTACATGAGTTATGCTTCCATACCATTACCATATTTCATGAAACGAGTTTTCGAATTTTGCAATTAAGCGAGCCATATTGAGAGTGTAATAACCACATTCCAAATAGAGTTTCTTAAAATATTGTATGGCGTGAAAGACCATTGTTATTACATTATGTGCCATCTATAGCTAGTTTTAATCATATTTGTTTCACAAAATACGTAGATGCTTACATTAAGCCCAGGCGCAGGCGCAAATTTGAATAACGTCACTAAATTATTATGACGTCAATACGCAAACCAGCAGTATAAATACATTTTAAATATCGTTATAATTCCGCTGTTTATCGTTAGCTTTATGTACCAATTCACCTAGAAATATGCATACTTTTAAGTTTAATTTATAAATTATAAGGACTATTTTCTTAACCAATCAGAACCCTTCTATGTTGTATTGCGCGTGGGCATTTATAAGAAACTGATAGGATTGCTATATGAAACTAATACAATCAAAGTTATGTGATAAAAAATATATAGAAATATATATATATATAACTCTACATACAGGGCAGGCTGTTGTCATCCAGTAGCATAGATTAAGTCCTCGCCTCCGTTTAAAATTATAATTGTACGTGTGTCTGCATTGTTTGTCAAACAATATGATGACATGTTCTGAAACAGAAAAAAAACTAATTTCAATCACAAATAGGTGATGTGAAAATACGATATAGTCCCAACATATAGAATTGAAAGAAATGAAAGATAGTGTGCATGTTGTAATACTCATGATATTGAAGATGAGTACAATTTTATATCCATATGTTCTTGATTGAATAAGCTCAGGAAAATATATTCAAACATAGTTCTATCAAATGCCCTGTGACGATTTCGTAACAACGAAACGACATTTGTTCAAAGAAAATCACTTCTTAAATCCATAATGCAACATCGAACGAAAAATGCACAATCTACGCCAGTCCAATACACATATACATACAATACACATATACATACAATACACATATACATACAATACACATATACATACAATACACATATACATACAATACACATATACATACAATACACAAATACAAGAGCGTGCTATGCAAGACAACGTGCTTGATTGTGTGTTACACGTTTGTTTATCGTCGCTACCGGTTGCCCATATGAGCGACGCCTCCTGAAGAGATTAGTTATTTTAGTTTTTTGGAGTATAGTGCAATGACACAGAGACCCACTCCAGAGTCTCCTCTGGTTCTTTTACGTGCACGATATAAAACACTGACACGAGACCTCGGTTTAAAGTCCTAGTTGAAAGACTGTTAATTTTATTCTACATTCACGTATCCCTAATTGATTTACATGATTGTTTTATATTTGTAATAGTGCTCGCGTAGTTGCAACACCGAAAGATGAATTACTTCACGACTTGGACACATTTCATAAAACATACATTATAGTATACGCACGTGATACAGTTATCTTGCCAGATGATGAGCAAAACTTACACAATTCATGGAAATAAAACCGATGGTATGAACATTACTGGACTAAACTTTCAGTGTTTCAGCATTTACAAGTTTCCGTATACTTGACTGTTGTTTAAATGGCATCATCGATATTTGCATTTGTATAGAATGAATAAGTTAGTTGATGTTTCAATCGAGTAATTAATTAATAAATATGAAAATAAATATGTTTTCACGTTGGTCAGCATTCAAATGACTTCAGTGAATCAATTAGCGAAAACTACAGAAACATGATTGTGACACTGATCAATTTTCAAATGACGTCAGTGAATTACAGCGTACATGTAAACGAACCATAAAACGCAAAGTCACACACATTCACACACGTCTGTCCAATATTCGTGAAAATATGAAGCGATTAAAACTGTATATAAAATTATGCAGTTTACCGCTTCCGTTTCCATTCAGGAACACCATTTTGATATCTTGTTCAATTGATTGCCATTTCGAAGACTTATTATATTAGCTAAATTTATACCGTCTAAAGATAATGCAAGGCTACATGGACATTGATAACATAATTTATGGTGGGTGTTAGTTTTTCAATCGATATTCGTGAAAATATGAAGCGATTAAAACGGAATATAAAATTATGCAGTTTACCGCTTCCGTTTCCATTAAGGGACACCATTTTGATATCTTGTACAATTGATTGCCTTTTCGACTTCATTGCCACTTCCACTGTCGCCATGTCGATGACGTCAATTCTTCTGGCCTTGTTTTCAAGGCACAACAACACAAAACTTCCCTCTTCCGACTCCTGGTTAAAAATACAATTTAGATA
Source organism: Archivesica marissinica (assembly GCA_014843695.1). NCBI lineage: Eukaryota > Metazoa > Mollusca > Bivalvia > Venerida > Vesicomyidae > Archivesica > Archivesica marissinica. Next base: position 57,970,695 of record CM026392.1, read on the forward strand.
ATTGTAACCGTTTCTATCGTCAGAACCAAAATAAATTTGTGTCACACGCTTGCGGAACAATATAGCAATGGTATATTAAAAGTTCCACAAAACAATGATTCTGAACAACAAACGATCAACCTAATATGTTACGTGTACTACTACTGACGTCACGAATAAGTGCTTAGATTACACTACAATCATATACAATAACAATTAACACAATAACTAAGACACACATCAACAGTGCAATTATAGCAAACATCCATATTATGCAACTAAATAACGCCAACAACCCGATATGTCCACCACCGTTGTCGATTGGTTGCGGTCGCTGACATGTATACCACTGTAATCTATTATCACTGATGGGCACAGGATCGAGCCCCGCTCAGACGATGTCTCTTTATATGAAATAGTTTGCAGTTTCTTATGGAGGTTGGTGAACCAAGTCCTGGATAACCGCTGGAGCCTGTCTAGGAAACGTGTTGCTAGGTCAACCTCCCCGTCACTCATATGGGAAAAACCACGTGTTGTTATGTCAACTTCCATGTCACTCATATGGGAAAACCACAACCACGATGACACAGGATCGCTCACTTGTATTGAAAATCTAATCAATTCAAATTCATTTAATATTATTTAAATAATACTCCCAAGACTATTGTCGCACCACAGCCTTCCATCCCTAAACATGTCCACATACTCATTAGCTAGTTTGGTATCTTTATGTATAATGTTAGAGGGAATATAGCCCATACAAGTGTTATCGGACTTATGTGATAGATTGTAAAGTCACAGCAACCCTACATGTGATGGTTTACAGTATGTGGAATATATAAAACAGGTACTGAAGAGGCAGTCACATAATCACTTCAGAAACCACAATGACATGGAGCTTTTATATTGGGGTACTAATGGATACTAATAATAAAGTATGTTATGTTCGTAAGAAATTCGTTTTATCTAAGCTGCATGAATAACAATATATCATATCAGTTCACAATGGTATGACTGAATATGGACAATACCGAAGCTCTAGTACTTAGTACTTGTGGATTCAGAGAAAATGATGTTTTAAGTCAATATAAATAATCATGTGATGAAGCCTACAAATGGGTCAATTATAAGTAGTTTAAACTTTATTTGTTGTACAATTGCGAAGCAAGTTTTAGCAACTTATATTAATCACTCCTCGTTGGCGCGGATGAAAGCGTAAATGTGGTTATTCGTGTTGGAGGAAACCGGAGTACCCGGAGAAATCCGACCTGTCCGATCTGGCGACCACCGTACCATCACACATACTTCCAGGTCCGAGGATCGAACCCGGATTGCATTGATGAGAAGCGAATGTGCTAACCACTGCACTAATCGGGCAGCCATGAATATGAATTGAATAGTAATATACTGGATGATGCTACTTAATTAATATAAAAGCTCCATGTCATTGTGGTTTCTGCAAACTTTAGGATAAGTTACAAAGGGTTTTACTAATGTAAATCAATGCAAATTAATAATACATAATTAATTTAAAAGCTCCATGTCATTGTGGTTTCTGCAAAGATAAGTTACAAATGGTTTTACTAATGTAAATCAATGCAAATTAATAATACTCAATTAATATAAAATGTCATTGTGGTTTCTGAAAAGATGAGCTACAAAGGGTGTTACTATGCAAATCAATGTAAATTCTTTAACACTTAATCTTTCATTCGTATCCTTTATTTTAAATTAATTCATTTGTTGCTGTAAATAATTGAAAACTAAAATATGTTTCCACTAAATATATGATACAATTCAGGACCAGAAATCATAAACCCCATGTTGGCAATTGGATCATAACAACAACGTGGCATACATATTAATAATACACCAAATCACGAGTCAATAGTGCAATGACAGCCAATAGCAATTTAAAATTAAATAAAGATATCAATTAACTATTAATTACTTGTAGATAATTGCTTAAAATAGAAATTAATGAAACCTGGAGTTTTGCAATTTAATAATTGTCTGGTAAAGATAAAGTAACTGTACAAATACATGTAACCTGAACTGCTTTTGACCGAGTCATTGTTATGTCGATTATGTCATTAATAATAATTGTCTATCTTTGAAATGTTATGATTTCCAATGAACTATTAAAAGTTATCAGTGAAATAAAGTGTGTTATTCCACTGGTTGAAAGCAGTGGAATAACACCTTATACTTCTCACTGCTTTGCGTATGGTACCTAGCCCGGCTAGCCGTGGTCTGTTGAAATGTTGACAACGCGAACGTTTTCGGACTCAAGCTGTCAGTGATGTCAATTATGACATCATGTGTGGTGGTCTAAGCACCATATTCTAAGTCCATTTAGCTCATGGTTGCATAGTTTTCTATCATACAAACACGTTTGGGCCAACAATAAAGAGAATATTTGTTTTTTAGGCGAATGATCGACTAATATTGCACTCATGAATATAGAAAGCTATTACTATCACTCATGGCTAGTGTCACTCGTGATAATAATGCTTTCAAAGTTCATTCGGCGAAATATAATTCGATCATTCACTGAAACAAACAAATATCATCTTAATATTGTGGCAGTTTTAATTGAAGAAATTTAAAATACATAAGACTCAACTAAGATTAAAACTTAATAAAAACGATTGAATGTCGAAACTAGGTCGAGTCCAACATAGTATGTTTATATCGTTGTGTATACACAAGATTCAACTAATGAGTAAAACTTATTAAAAAGGATTGAAAGTCGAAACTAGATCAAGTCCAACATAGTCTGTGTATATCGTTATGTATACATAAGATTCAACTAATGAGTAAAACTTAATAAAACGATTGAATATCGAAACTGGGTCAAGTCCAACATAGTCTGCTTATATCGTGCATATATACATTGGAATGGTGGTTGTGGTGAGATAACGCTTTTAATTTGGGATGTCTTGTCCTTGCGACAACGAACAGTCATGTGAATCACACAGAGATCTGAGAACTCCAGGCCATGTTACACACCCTATACTGGTGAATTTTGTAATGCTACACATGCGCATATACTATAAATACACCCAATCAAATTATGTTAGTCTTATTAAATCTGTATCAATACTGACGAAATATGCACATTTTTCTATGTTACTAATCTTTCTATGAATAATTGAGTTCACAAAAATGATCTACATCATGATAGTAGATACATTTAGGTGTAGATATTTTCATTGGCTTTTTAAGAATAAATTCGACGAAACTCCTGTGATATGATGTGCCAGTGTTGTTTAGCTTACCATTTTGACAGCTCTGATTCCCAACTGGTTGTCTCGAACAATAACCATATACTCGTCAATATACCTGCATAAGAAATCATTACAAGAAGGCATGTCAATCACAAAGTTTTAAATAAAACATTACTTTATAGTGTGGCTGAAACGATGTAAATTACTAACGTCTTTCTTATCTTGAACTAGTTGGTACTTCCGCAAGGTGAAACACTATTGTTAGATATCATTGGATTGTTCTAACGAGACCAATGCCTGCGGTATATATCTATCTTTCTCCATCTGGATACACTTAAAGATAATGACAACGGAAGGTTATTGTTTTTAGGTTCAATATCTTGGAATTGCTTGCCAATAGAGGTCACGATATCAAATTCGTTTCAACGTTTTAAATCCAACTGTTCTGCTGGTTAATAACAATACGAATGTTCATTTCTTTTGGTTTAAACATATTTTATTCATTCATAATGTACAGTACATATCTATTGTATACAGAATGAAAATGGATTTAATCGAAAGCTTAAAGCTTATTGTGATTATCTCCATTTCTTTTATTTTCCCTTTACTTTATATATGCCTGTCATGTTGATGTTCTGGTTATACTGTTGATAATTATTTCACCATGTTATGTACATACTGTTTTTTCAAGCCGGGCTCGTGGACGATTAGCCCCTTGCTAAATGAGACACCCGTGGAAGTCGTGATTGCGTAGTGTTACGATTGTGCCCTTAGGCAAGGCATTTAAGTTCCACGTTGCCTCTTCTCTCTCCCTCGTGGCGATGTATTCCATCAGGAATGAGGTATCGAGAGTGATTAATATAAGTTGAAATAACTTGTTTGAAGAGACCAACTTACAAGAGTTGTGACTTCATAATTTATGAAACGAGTTTTTGAATTTTGCTACTGAGCGAGTTTCATAACATATCGTTTTATCACATTACAACAGTAACAACAACAAATAAATTTGAAAAAATAAACGTTTCTGATATGCCAGTATAATGTTCAGCCTTATTACATCTCAAGGCAATCAGTATGGTGCATCCGTATGCCGTAGTAACAGACGGATCTGTAGTCCAGTGGTAACACACTGGACTGGTAATCCAGGGATCGCAGGTTCGATCCCCCGTCTGACCCTAATAAAATTAACAGTCTTTCAGATGGGACGTTAAACCGAGGTCTCGTGTCGGTGCTTTACACCGTGCACATAAAAGAACCAGAGGAGACTCTGCAATGGGTCTCTGTCTTTATCACTGCAATATCCTCCAAAATCTAAAATGACTAATATCGTCCGGTAGCGACGATGCATAAACGTAAAACACACACCGTAGTAAATTGTCCCCGACACTCAACAACTCCACGCATATGATCGACACACTACTTTTAATCACTATGTGCCGCTGATGTGTATTTAGCATTGTGTTGATTTATACACGGCCATTTGATTTTTAACGAATAAAGCTTAACCACAAGCTGTAATGTATATGTCGAATTTGACAAATGTAAGTTCTCATGCCTGGACCAATCACAATCCGTCCAGATTGTATTACACACGTGTGTACAATGTACATGCAAGAAACGTATGTGATGGCTGTATAAAACTCAATACAAGCAGAGTTATGTGATGAGTATATATTTCCGCTAGTAGGCATGAATACATGGTATTATGGTTGTATATACGTAAATAGGCAGAAGTGCATCCGCGGTCCATCGAATGTAGTCCCAATAACTAATATAGTTAAATTTTCTTTTTGGTAAACATGCATTTTCATGACAGGCAGTGTATAGTTTTTGTGTTTTTTAGAAATTGTGTGACTTGAGGAGACTTCAGACTAGTTGATGTGTAGAAATGATGTGCTATAAGAATTCAGGCCATTGCAAACTGAGGGTTGGTATACTGTATTATTTGGCGGAGGAATACAGTGTGTAAACACAGTGACGTTATTCACATGTGAGCACTGGCTATTTGAAACATAAAATATGAAATATTCTTGGTGTGTTTCAGGCTGATTTGAATACCTCTTCACAGCGGATGTGGTATCAGAGGAAATGAACGATTGGAAATATAAATGAACAGATTGTATGTTTTTACTTTTTACTATGTATTTAATAGGCAATTTATTTGTTGTTTTACAACCTTATATCATCATGTTCTGATAATAAAGCCTATCGTATATGGGCAGCTGAACCACAAAGGTTTCTTTTTCAGAACCTTATGTCTCAAACATTTTACTGAAACTGTTTCATGCCGCATTGTTATAACACAGACTCTAACTCAAGAAATTTGATTTTGTTTTTAAACTTATTTTATAACGATTGCAAAGCAAGTTCTAACAACTTATATTAATCACTCTCGTTGGCGCGGAAGAAAGCGTAAATGTGGTCATTTGATTAATTACGGCTGAGATTTAGTTTAAACAGTTCTATTACATATTTATATACAAATGTCATAAAATAATTGTAATACAAAAAGGATCTGAAAACAAGCTTTATACAAAGCTTATATAAATTCATTTCCATGGTAAACATAAAGTCTTGGTATTCGATTAAAGAAATTATGTGTATTATGAAATTATTATTATTTTCTGTAGAAAAGTTTTACATGTAAGACGCTCAACAAATCTGGATGCATTATACGGTGAACTTGGAAGAACTCCCATGTGTGTACGTCGTAAACTTTTAATGATTAAATATTGGATTAAACTATTAACTCTCAGTGATAGATCATTATTATTCAAAACATATAAAATGTTAAAAACAGATACTGATACTGGACTAACCTATAATAAAAACAACTGGGCTTATCAAATTAAAATTATTCTAGATCAATGTGGTCTAACATATCTTTGGCAGCATCAGTTTAATATGTTACTAAATGTTAATCAAATCAAATAAAGACTACTACATATATATATCAACAAAGCTGGTATTCAACATTAAATAACTCAACACGACTAGAAACATATTATTTATTTAAACATTCTTTTAAATTTGAATCATATCTGGATATCATAACTGAAAGTAAATATAGAACAGCACTAACTAAGTTTAGAACATCATCACATGATCTTTTTATAGAAAAGGGACGTTACTTAAATTTACCTAGGCACCAACGACTATGTACTCAATGCAATATGAATATGATAGAAAGTGAATTTCATTTTCTCCTAATATGCCCTAAATATACTGACTTAAGACACAAGTATTTTAAAAGATATTACTATACCTGGCCTACGTTACAAAAATTGACCAACCTTTTAACAGCCGAATCAAAAGAATTATTATTAAAACTGTCCAAATTTATTTACTTTGCAAATTTACTAAGAAAGTAACTTCACTACACAATTAAAATGATTTGTATTTGTTAAGCACTTCTCTGAAAATCCATGACTGTCTACTCATATATATTGTGTATTTGCTATAAGCATATGACTATGTTTTATGCAATAAATTATTGTTGTTGTTGTTGTTGTTTACGATAGATTTACGAAAGAGGTCGTAATTTAATGAGCTACATCCAAGACGTATACGAGTATGCAACACTTGACCAGTTCTGCTACCAGTCTGGTAAAATGATAGAGGTTTAGTGACGTTAGTGCTAAGCTGTTTCTTGAACGCTGCTATGGAAGGACTTGATTTAATTGTTTGAGGAAGAGTGTTCCAATCCTTTATTACTGAAGGGATATCAATGAGTACGGCAGTGAATTAATGGTGTGTTGGAGTCATTTCCTAGGTTATATCTAGTTTGTGTAGTTTCGGGTATGAGATCGACTAAGTAGTTCGGGGTCAAGTTGTTATTCATTTTGTAAAATAAGACTAACTTGTGTTGTTTTCTTCTAGTTGCCAACGTTTCCCATTTTAAATCGGTGTAAAGGTTACTTATACTGCATAGTTTAGTAGCTCCTGTGACGATTCGGGCAGCCTCTAATTGAATTGATTCAAGTTCGCGCTTATGTTCTTCAGTACAGTTATCCCATATGACGTCGCCGTATTCGAGTAGAGGTCTTATGAATGTGAAATATAGACGTTCAAGGGATTTTCGATTCGGCTGAGATTTGCATTCGACTCAACCAATAACTATATAAGCTCTGCTTCCGTTTTAATACTTTCCTAAGAATATACTTACTTCTTTGATTGTGTGTACATGTATTGTTTTGTGAATGTATATAGTGGATTAAATATGTTTAAACCAATCAGACAGTTTGAGACAGAGTTTGAAGAACATTTTCCTAATTACGTGACCATTATTCATTTTATACCACCACGACATGACAAGTTAATTAGTGATCGACATAATTACCTGATTATAATCGACAACGTTAATTGATTATGATCGACAGAGATACCGGCGTATGATCGACAGAGATACCTGATTATGATCGACAGAGATACCTGATTATAATCGACAGCGTTACCTGATTATGATCGACATAGTTACCTGATTATGATCGACAGAGTGACCTGATTATGATCGACAGAGTTACCTGAGTATGATCGATATAGTTACCTGATTATGATCGACAGAGTTACCTCATTATGATCGACAGAGTTACCTGATTATGATCGACAGAATTACCTGATTATGATCGACAGAGTTACCTCATTATGGTCGACAGAGTTACCTGATTGTGATCGACAGAGATATCTGCTTATGATCGATAGAGTGACCTGATTATGATCGATAGAGTGACCTGATTATGACCGAGAGAGATACCTGATTATGATCGATAGAGTTACCTGATTATGATCGCCAGAGTTACCTGAATATGATCGACAGAGTTACTTGATTATGATCGACAGAGTTACCTGATTATGCAACTTGAGTTACACTTACTTCTTATTTACGCAGTCGGATAAAGCTAACACCCAGTATTCGTCTACCAGAGCTCCAGCACACTTGTGTATGCCGTTTCTTGTTATCTCAACAACGAACTTTGTAGGTGGATCAACATTCCCGAGAACTCCAAACCACAATATCGTTGTAATAACTGAAATATATGCCACAATAACTGACATCTAAATACAATATCAGTGTAATAACTGAAATATATACCACACTAACTGACATCTAAATACAATATCAGTGTAATAACTGAAATATATACCACACTAACTGACATCTAAATACCATACCAGTGTAATTACACTGTAATATATACCATATACCACAATAACTGACATCTAAATACAATGTCAGAGCAATTACACTGTAACATATACATATACCACAATAACTGACATCTAAATACAATACCAGTGCAATAACTGAAATATATACCACAATAACTGACATCTAAATACAATACCAGTGCAATAACTGAATATATACCACAATAGCTGACATCTAAATACAATACCAGTGTAATAACTGAAACATATACCACAATAGCTGACATCTAAATACAATGTCAGAGTAATAACTGAAACATATACCACAATAACTGACATCTAAATACAATACCAGTGTAATTACGGAAACATATACCACAATAACTGACATCTAAATACAATGCCAGTGTAATTATGGAAACATAAGCTACAATGCGGTGTAGTTTCAGAAGCAGAGTATGCATGTAGACTTTCTAAAAACTCGGCATAACAAATTGAATACAACTAAATTTTTAATACGACCTAGATTTAGTGTCTGCTCACAGCGGGTGAAACAAAAAAATATGCAATCGACCGTAGGTCACTAAGATAGGAGATTATTATTGAAAAGCATAACAGAAAAAGAAAATTTCTGTTTTTCTGTGTAAGATTGGATTTCGTACGTCACGAGTGACACTGTTTTGGAGCTCGAGTGAGTTATATACGTGTACATCTTCAGCCATCAATGTACAAGTCACTGTATAGCAACACCTGCAAACAGACACACACTAGGATGCATATGTGTTTTGTCTATGATTATTTATTGCCATATTAATTACATGTGTATATTAGCATTAATTACTTGTCATAATGCACGTAATTCAGTTTTTCTATCAAAGAAATTAAGACAAAAAGACTTACAAACTGGAACTCCTATGACTCGCATCGTTGTCATCCTAACCCTGACGAATGTTCTAGCCTAGACTGTAAGTCAGTGAATCCTGTGGGTTTGATTGTTTAATATATAGATATAGTGTTCCCCCGGGGATATATATAAATTTAATTAAATATTTGAAACATAATTATAGTTCATAATTGTGCATTACAGTGCAGACAAAATATAGTACTAGATTTAACCCCAATAGTATGTACCTTTAACTTTGAAGTTAATTAAATTAATTATGACCTGACACCCCCCCCCCGAAAACGACGAATGAACGTAAGTATAGGATATAAGTCGAAAGCGAATACAGATAGGATCCGTTTGAAGCTGATACCTTACTTAAAACACACACTTATATCAAGATCTTACTAATTAAAATTGTTAATGTCGTACATTTACGCGTAGGATTTAATATAACACTTTGACAGCAGTCCAATATTAATAATAATGGACTCCAAGTACAAAGGTATGACGTCACTACAGTGTTTTAAATGGAATTTAAAATCATGTTTTTAAAGCCGTTTGTCTACACATATTTGACGAGAGTAGTGTGTGTTCTACGTTTATTTATCGTCGCTACCGTTTGCCCATATGAGCGACGCCTCCTGAAGAGATTAGTCATTTTAGATATTTGGAGGATAGTGCAATGATATAGACAGAGACCCTTTCCAGAGTATCATCTTGTTCGTTTACGTGCACGATGTACAGCACCGACAGGAGACCTCGGTTTAATGTCCCATCTGAAAGACTGTTAATTGTATTAGGGTCAGACGGTGGATCGTCTGTCGGACGTTGGTAGATAACGCTTGAGAGCGACCATGTTCACAATGAGATATACATAACTATATCGCTACGCTATAGTCGTGTGTGTGTGTGTGTGTGTGTGTGTGGTGTGGTGTGGTGTGGTGTGGTGTGGTGTGGTGTGGTGTGGTGTGGTGTGGTGTGGTGTGGTGTGGTGTGGTGTGGTGTGGTGTGGTGTGGTGTGGTGTGGTGTGGTGTGGTGTGGTGTGGTGTGGTGTGTGTGGTGTGGTGTGGTGTGGTGTGGTGGTGTGGTGTGGTGGTGTGGTGTGGTGTGGTGTGGTGTGGTGTGGTGTGGTGTGGGTGGTGTGGTGTGGTGTGGTTGTGTGTGGGTGTGGGTGGTGTGTGTGTGTGTGTGGTGTGTGTGGTGTGTGGTGTGTGTGTGTGTGTGTGTGTGGTGTGTGTGGTGTGGTGTGTGTGTGTGTGTGTGGTGTGTGTGTGTGTGTGTGTGTGTGTGTGTGTGTGTGTGTGTGTGTGTGTTGTGTGTGTGTGTGTGTGTGGTGTGTGTGTGTGTGTGTGTGTGTGTGTGCGTCTCCGTAGCTCCATGCGCGTAGCTCCATTTGTTCATAGCTCTATTTGTCCACAGCTCCATTTGTCCATGGCTCCATTTCTCCGTAGCTCCATTTCTCCGTAGCTCCATTTGTTCGTAGCACCACTTCTCCGTAGCTCCATTTCTCAGTAGCTCCATTTCTCCGTAGCTCCATTTGTCCGTAGCTCCATTGGTCCGTAGCTCCATTTATTCGTAGCTCCATTTGTTCGTAGCACCACTTCTCCGTAGCTCCATTTCTCAGTAGCTCCATTTCTCCGTAGCTCCATTTCTCCGCAGCTCCATTTGTTCGTAGCTCCATTTGTCCGCAGCTCCATTTGTTCGTAGCTCCATTTGTTTGTAGCTCCATTTTTCCGTAGCTCCATTTGTTCGCAACTCCATTTCACCGTAGCTTCATTTGTTCGTAGCTCCATTTCTCCGTAGCTCCATTTGTCCGTAGCTCCATTTGTTCATAGCTCCATTTGTCCACAGCTTCATTTGTCCACAGAGAGCGTTCTCTTCAGGTGCAAAATGCCCGGCGTTCGAGCCCCGCTGGAGCCGTTACGAATGTTCCCTTAGCCAAGGCATTAAAATTCCACGTTGCCTCTTCTCTCTCCCTCGTGGCGATGTATTCCACCAGGAATGAGGTCTCGAGAGTGATGTAAGTTGTAAGGACTTGTTTCGCAATTGAGCTAAAATAAAGTTGTATAAAGTATGTAGTTCACGTAATTATACTTATCCTCAACAAGACAACTCGTTCTTGAACAATAAATTTTGTTAATGGAATTATGAACTGCAAACTTGTTTTATAATTATAAGGCTTGTATGTTTCGCTTTGAAAAATTCATACTAACGGTAGATAGTAGTGAAGGTTGATTTTTATGCATTTGTTAACTCTTCATTTGTTCAAATACTTACAAAGCCTATGTCCTAAGTCCAATTTATAAAGGGATCGAGCTGTCTACCGGGTAATCGAAGATCATTCAGTAGAAGTTTGCTCAAGATCCTTCAAGTAGTTTCTGAGATGGATGGATGGAAGCACGGATGGTAAAACCTATTGTCCCCTCCGGTCAAAGACAGGTAGGGGGGTCCAATCCCCCCTCCCCCTTTGAATACTAAATACTACTTAATGTTCATCCTGAATACTGAATACTGTCTAATTGGATCCCTGAATACTGAATACTAATGTTCTGCGTACTGCATACCGACCTTCTGCGTACTGAATACTACCGTCTCCGTGGTCTAGTGGTTATGGCGTCCGCTTACGGAGCGGGAGATCGAAGGTTCGAGTCCCACGCTGGGTCCGAACTGATACGGCCGGTTGGTGAGCCGCCAGCTAGTTAAATGAGTGGTTACCGCATGTCTATCTCAGCCAGGTGCCAGGCATAATGTGAAAGGATTCGGGAGGTACTGTGCACAGAGATATAGGTGTCTCATAAGCCAACTTGGCTGGCCCTTTCAGTAGAGGTGACACTATAATAAACAAAGCATTTACCTTACTACGTAAATCGACCTGCCTACTGAACCCACAGGTAGGGGGACTAATAAAGAAAACGATAATGTGTTGCGTATCCGAGTATAAGATTCATTTATCACGTTTTTGTGGAGATGAAATCTGAACTGCTATTAACATAATTTTAAAAAGATATCACAAACATAGATCAACTATAGAAATATATTTTAACCTGAAACATTCTCTATTGAAATTATATTCACTTCGTTTACACGATTAATATACAGCTTCATAATATTGGACATCATAAAAGTACACTTTTAGTTTACTCAATTTCAATGTATTCAAGTGAAACAGAATTGAAAAACATGTCTGTTTATATAGTAGCCACTATCAAATATATGACAGTAGGGAAAACATGAGCTATCATTTATGTTCCCATGCAATGGAACAACCATACTTCACAGACCACATTCTATCATCACGCTTGTTGCCCAACAGGGGGGCACTAATCAGGCAGTTTCTTTATTTAACTGACCTTTCAGAACGCAAAACTTCTGATCGATAATGTATTTGAAAATTAATCAATCTTCAAATATTACTACCTATATACGGATCACTATGTTCGAGTGTCACATTCAATTATATTGAACTTCACAATGCGTCTAAGCACGTGTAACGCGGCAACTTAAAGCACGCTGCGGAAAAAGACTGTTGCTAGCCAAACAACCCGAATCTTTTCATAACCCGTATACATGTATAAATATTGCGTTTATTAATATTTGAACTTTCAAATATAAACAACCTTCCTGATCTCGATATACCGATCTAACTCTCTTTGACAGGTTTACCTGTCCTAGAAAGAAATAATATGTTCGAAAATCTTTATTATACTCAATAATAAAGACTTGTGTACTGTATAAACAAAGGGAAACATAATGTATGTCACACTATATGGACGGACGCTATCTGGGTCAATAATCTACCAATACACCTTTGCAGACTGCTTACACAAGGCTTAAGTTTAGCTTTTAAGCTACAATTCTTTTCCAATATTATAAAAATTAGCTGCATTCATAAATAGGTCGATATTCCCTCCTTAAATAAGAAACACAGATAACAATGGTAATAATCCCGAAATTTGAACAGATTATATGTTAAGATTATATATTCTTACATGAAACTAAATAATGTCTCTATTAATTCCAAATTATTTGTCCATACCTGTTCCGTATCTAACCCAACACTATGGGATTAATATAGTATATTATAATGGCCAAACACCCAGTCTGAAGTTATCATCCTAGTGGGACAATTCATTAAAATAGACTTTTATTACATCTCTTCGTCTTATACAGGTAAGCCATTATATTATGTTTATGTTTTTGATAAGAACATTTAAAGTGTTTGTTTGTAAATATATTCTGTCTCTAAATTGTATAATGTATAAAATTATGGACACCAAACAATGAATTAATGATTGAGTAGATTTAAATTGTATATATTGCTCAGGGTACCTCCACACATCAAGCGAGTTTTCTCCAAGATACTAAAGTTATAAATGTTGATATTTTTATATGAATTATAATTGGTTAATTGCATATTGTAGCCTAACGTATATTTACAAATTGTAACATCTGTGAAGTTATCATTCTTATTGGGAAAATTCATTAAAATAGACTTTTATTACATCTCTTCGTCTTATACAGAGTCCAACCCCTTACACGAGCTACCAACGACGTCCACGACACCTTCAACTAATACCACTCTCAGCAAACGACGTACACTTTCCATAAAAGAAACACAGCTATTATCAACAACAACTTCTAACCCACATCACTCGCAACGCTGTGAAACTACATAAACACTGATCAAGCTATATATACTTTGTATGACCTACCGAAATAGAATACACACACACACACACATACTTCAATCGGACAACGATTAAATGGGTCGCTGGTCACTGGTCACTGCTGAAAGAGGATTAGAGGACACATGCAATGTTATGTGTATTGTGTTGTGCTGTCCTAGATGCTTACTCTGTGTATCAAAAATAGGACAATGATATACAATATAGATAAATAAATTTGATCTCACCACACCATCGTCAATGAGTCGTCCAATACGAATCGCACAAATAAGTCACACATTATTAATGTAACACTATATCACAATGAATTATGGACAGGTCGGACCATGGACGGGTCGGACCATGGACGAGTCGGACCATATTTGTGGACAGGTCGGACCATGGACGGGTCGGACCATGGACGAGTCGGACCATATTTGTGGACAGGTCGGACCATATGTGTGGACAGGTCGGACCACGGGCAAGGATTGGCAATGGATGAGTCGGACCACTGACTTGGATTAGCTGTTTGTTTTATTTTAATTAAGTATACTACATGTACTGCAAGTCCAATCCAATCAATGCTTGGAATCACAGGATTAATTGTACACAGCAAGCGGTAATTATTAATCAATTATCATTCTTTGGGAATTACTATTCAAAATAGCAAAATTAAAGAATACGTACAAAGTTATTTTTAATTTCTCGATTTTAACATGCCATTTCAACACATCGTCACATTGAGAATATGGTCCGACCTGTCTTCTGTTGATGGTCCGACCTGTCTTCTGTTGATGGTCCGACCTGTCTTTGAAATATGGTCCGACCTGTCCAAAACTGGGATGGTCCGACCCGTCCATGGTCCGACCTGTCCGCACACCATCACAATAACTGTTAGCAAGTCCATGCTGTTCACATCTAGCGACGAACGATCCTGATGCTGACGATTGTTGCTTGATGATATATGTATATGTATAAATTAGGGATGGCAACGAATGGTGATTGTGATATTCGAATATTCGGATGATCTTCCGAACGAATATTCGAATATTCGCAAATTTCTCCAACTTTCGATTTCCACTACAGTTAGTACCTGTAAAACAAATGCTTCTCAGTGTGTGTCCCGTCAAATAGACTGCATTAATCAATCATTGACCCCTGTAAGGTGTGAACAACATGTCATCACCCTCCTTTGTTATTTGGAGCCAAATCGCGATGACATTTCGCACCTTCGGGCACGCATTGGGTCATTCTTTGTTTTAGAAACTTAATTGATTGAAATTTAAACAAACATATATATCCTTTTAAGTTAACTGCAATTTCTTAACATTTGATTTGAATTTTTGTTTAATATTCGAATATGGTTTTAATATTCGAATATTCGACGTTCGAACGAATATTCGAATATTCGAACATTCGTTGCCATCCCTAGTATAAATACATGGGTGCTAGATGATATATGTATATGTATAAATACATGGGTGCTAGATGATATATATATATGTATAAATACATGGGTGCTAGATGATATATGTATATGTATAAATACATGGGTGCTAGATGATATATATATATGTATAAATACATGGGTGCTAGATGATATATGTATATGTATAAATACATGGATGCTAGATGATATATGTATATGTATAAATACATGGGTGCTAGTAAGCACAGATAAGCATAGTAAGTTAGTGCGCACACATT
Source organism: Archivesica marissinica (assembly GCA_014843695.1). Lineage (NCBI taxonomy): Eukaryota > Metazoa > Mollusca > Bivalvia > Venerida > Vesicomyidae > Archivesica > Archivesica marissinica. The sequence goes on from CM026392.1 coordinate 57,986,310, forward strand.
AAGTCAAAAACGTCGTACCCCGGGTATCCGAATCCGTGTAGATCTACCATGTTGATAATGATAAACATAATTATGCATGTCCATTTAGGAATGTGATGCTGAGAACATCTCATACAAAGCAGAGAACATCTCAATAAGCTTTAAGCTTCCGATTTAATCCATTTTCGTTTTGTATACAATGTATATGTAATGTACATTATTATCGAATACATATGTTTAAACCAAAGCATCGTCAAGTGCTGTGATTCCAATGAGACGAAGTCTAGACGAGCTGAGACGAGGTCTAGAGGTGAAGTCTAGATTGTCGAGGCGAGGTCTAGAGGTGAAGTCTAGATTCTAGAGGCGATATCTAGAGTCGAAGTATATAGTCGATTATAGAAGAGAAGCATAGAGTCGAGTCTAGGCGAGGCGCAGTTGATAAGTTGGGCGCCATTTGTCGCAGACCGCCGGCGAACACTAAGGGTGTGGGGGTCGAGATCGACAAAGAAAGAAGAAACTCTTTTATTAATGTCTACTGCGCTTTATTCTCGCAATCCTCCAAGCTTTCCAGGCCTGTTTCGTCGTTTCTCTCTGTCTCTATATATCCCGCTGCAACCAATAAATAGTATATACAAATATACAGTTTCATACATCACAAAATTAACAACCACATCAGTTATACCATATCATCAGACATATATAATGACGACATTTGCATTGACGAATTTAAGAAATACAATATACGATGGTGTAGCATAAGTTAGACAATGCAAATCAAGTCTTTACATCTGATCGATATTTCTCAAAAACTAACAGGTTATCAGTCAATGTACATGAATAATATATTATCGGGATGGTAGTCAAAACGAGTAGCAATAGTTACCTGAAGGTATATATATTCCTACATAATATGGATTATTGGTAGCACATAGCGTCTTGTTTATGTTTTGTGAAAATGGCGGATGTCTCATATGCATGCAGTGATTGCTTAGTAAAGAGCACGTGCTTAAATATTGTCATGTGTCAGGTCAAATGTACTGATTGTTTTAACTATTGGTCCAAGGGAAATAACTAAAACTATACTACACTGTACTACATATGCTACGTTACAAACTAACTGACATTTTCAACTCACTGCTTCAAATAGGGGCAAACATGACAAGCGAATATATGTGTTCAAAGAGTTTGTATTTATTAACAACAATTGCACCCTATGACACTAGCACATGTCCGTAGTACACCTGCTAGCATGTGTCTGTTTGCATGCACATGTTAACCATCTCTCGATAGCGACTGCTGCTAGCCTAGCCAATACAATGTTTAAATCAATGCTGCTGTATGCTTGTCTACCTATAGAGAATTCTTTACTGTATATATCTGTATTGTTGATGTTGCCCGTCGAAGTGACCATAAAGTTGTGGGGAGAATTGTTGTTTTTACGTTTATTTATCGTCGCTACCGGTTGCCCATGTTAACGACGCCTCCTGAATAGATTAGTTATTTTAGATTTTGGAGGATAGTGCATGATACAGACAGAGACCAATTCCAGAATCTCCTCTGGTTCGTTTACGTGCACGGTGTAAAGCACCGACACGAGACCTCGGTTTAACGTCCCATCTGAAAAACTGTTTTATTAGAGTCAGACGGGGGATAGAACCTGCGATCCCTGGATTACCAGTCCAGCGTGTTACCACTGGACTACATATCTGTCTGTAAGGGGATAATTATAAGCTACTCGGCGATATATTATCAAACAGTCACGTGATTATGAATAGGAAATATTCTAATTGGTCAAATAATTTGGTTTTCGTTCTATGCTCGTTAATGCCACCAACACCTGGAACCATTCCCACTTGTGTTATTATTTCCTGTCTCAAGTTACCCGCATATTGTGTTGTGCGTTTTACATTAAAATACGGGTTTCCATAATTTTGACAAATTGGATTTTGATGAAATTAACATGTTATGCATAGATTTGTACTTGCAACAAGACAACACTGTTTTATACCGAACTGGATAGTTATTTAGTGTCCTGAGTTGATAGTTTGCTGTAAATCACTCGTGAAATACACTGACCTACTTCTCAAGAAAGAATTCTGAAAGTCGTCAATGGAATTTGGACCTATAAGTGCGATTTACTAACACATATCACTTAATGAGGTGACAAAATAACGGTCCTCAATCGTTTGCAGCCGGTGAGTAGTAATTTGATCAGAACAAAAATGCATACAGTATAGGTGGGACTCGTACTCAAATCACTTTCGTACTGTGGGCTGTGAACTAAAATTCACCACAATATATTTAATAAGTTTATAATTTAGTAATGTTGAATTATTATGCCAATAGTTGCAATTATTCGAAATATATCATATATATATTTAATATAAAGTGTTATTAATTGATCTTAGAATATTCTCTGCAACTTGATATTTTTTAAGAATTGGTTGTTTTTATCAACAAATTAGGTGTAAAAATCAATTGTTATACTATAATTACAACTAATAGAATCCGAATAACAAAACATAGCAATGCAGATTAATATTGCTACAAATTAGAACTAGGTCTACGTACACAGAATGATGTTGATTCTGTATATCAGGATTGGGGCAGTATTGTTAAAAACAGTATGTATGATGACATACCCTATAAAACGATTGTTACTGGTGGCCACAATAAGAAGCACCGACCTGGAAAACCATGGTGGAATACTCAATTAACAGATTTGTGGTCAAAAGTGTGACATGCGGAGAAAATATGGTTAAACTGTATTAATAGGAACGATAAAATACGATATAAATCAGATTTTGTCTATGCCAGAACATATTTTGACAGGGAAGTCCAACAGGCAAAGCGTCACTATTGGTTTTCACTTCAGAGTAATTTGTTAAATGAATGTAATGTTAATCAAGATAGATTTTGGAAATCCATTGGCAAGATTGGTGTAGGCTATAGTAAGGGTAATAGAATTCCAATGGAAGTTGTTCTTAATGATGGTTCAACCTCTTCAATGTTAGACACTGTCTTAAATAAATGGAAATCTGATTTTAATTCCTTATTCAATAATACATATACTAATGACACAGAAACCCATGTGTTAGATTTTGCCCAGGGTAATAATCAACTACCTTTTAATGATGAAATCACTGTATTAGAGGTTAAGAAAGCTATTGATAAAGCTAAGCGTGGTAAAGCTAATGGAGTTGATGATATACCTTCGGAGGCTCTAAAAAATGATACTTCTGTCTTGTTTTTGCATGCATTGTTTAACATATGTTTTAATAACGGTACAATTCCATTTATATGGGGGAAATGTATCATCAATCCAATTCCAAAATCGTCTAAATCTGATCCCAGAGATCCTTTGTCTGATAGGGGAATTGCTTTAGCTTCTTCAATGTATAAAGTATACTGTAGCATTTTGAACGAACGTCTTAGTGCATGGACAGAATCGAATGGGAAAATTACGGATGAGCAAAATGGTTTTCGCAAAAGACGCAATACCTTAGACCATGTTTCTTCATTGACTAGTATCATTGAAACTAGGAAAAAACGTAAACTTGCCACATTTTCCGCTTTTCTTGATTTTCGTAAAGCGTACGATTACATTAACCGGGATAAATTATGGAAAAGACTTGTTGATAATGGCATTACTGGTAAAATGTTCGTGGCAATTAAATCACTTTACTCATCCGTGTCATCTTGTGTAAGGGTAAATCAATTTAACACAGATTGGTGTGATGTTAATTGCGGTTTACGCCAGGGATGTATTCTTTCTCCATTGCTATTTAATCTGTATATACATGACTTAGCTTTGTATCTGAAATCTCTTGGAGTAGGTGTCACCTACGGTGATGATACCATTTGTTTATTATTATATGCAGATGACATTGTACTTTTAGCTGAAAACCCAAATGACCTGCAAGTATTATTAAGTGCTTTGAAAGACTGGTGCAATTTAAATGACATGTGTATTAATAGTGACAAAAGTAAAATAGTTCATTTTCACCAGGAATCTACTCGGTAACAAATATTTCGTTTACATGTGGAGCTGTCGAGCTACAAATAGTTGATAGATATTTATATCTTGGTATTGTGTTGCATGAACATCTGGATTATAATATAACTGCTAAAATGGTTGCTCAGAGTGCTAGTCGCGCGCTCGGTCTTCTTATAGCTAAATGTAAATCCGCTGGTGGCATTCCATATAATGTATTTACCAAACTATACGACTCCATTGTTTGGCCCGTTATTGATTACGGTGCAGCAATTTGGGGATACAAGCACTACTCTTGCATCAATGCTGTTCAAAATCGTGCCATGCGGTTCTTTCTAGGAGTTGGCAAATGCACTCCAAACGCAGCCGTTGCCGGTGAAATGGCTTGGTTACCGCCATATGTTCGACAGTTAAAATATATTGCCCGTCTTTGGTCTCGTATATCTCATATGAATTCGGACAGAATCAATCGAGGAACGGCAGTCTGGGCAAACTCCTTAGCAAACATGAAATGTCGCAATTGGTTTTATAATGTTCGAAAAACACTTACCGAAGTTGAATTATATCAGTATTGTAGTCTGGATAATGTCATACCTAAACATACTATTGTTTCGAAGGTTGAAAATGTATTTATGGCTAAATATAAACTGGAATGGCTTCAGTCGATCAGTAGACCAGATAGTACTTCAGGGAGAGGTAGGAATAAGCTAAGGACTTACTGTACATTTAAACAACACTATTTAACTGAAAACTATTATAAAATTATTATGTCTAGATCGCATCGGGCTGCATTTAGTAAATTGATGTGGCGTAGCACCTATAAGGCTTGAAACTGGCAGATACGAAAACTTACCAGTAGAAGACAGAACATGTACATTCTGTAACACAATTGAAGATGAGTCACATGTTATCCTTGAATGTAACCTTTATGATGATTTAAGAAACATATTATTTGATAGAGCTCAACTTATACAACCTGGTTTTGTTAATATGTCTAGTCAAGAACAACTTAAGTTCATATTCACAAATGCATCCATTATTAGATTAGCTGCCAAAACCTGTTTTAGTATTTTACAACGACGTACCTCTGTAAATAATGTCTATTGAGTGTTTTATATGTCGTCTTCATATTTTATTACAACTGAAAAGCATTTCCTAATTAGGCTAATCCCAATCTGATTGGAATTGGTATTTGATCTTTTAAAACATTTTTTAGTTTGCGCAGTAGTGCTTATTTTGCGTTCAGTATTTTTCATTCCATTACATCATAATAAGATTTTAAATTTCAATTAGCGACTGCTTTTCAGCTTTATCTCACACACGTAGTTATCACATGTACATGTATATACTATAGTAGTGCAATATGTTATAGATGAATGATGTATATATGCATTGTCTCTTGTAACTCTGAATTGAGTGGCAATGTACTTCACTATTTTGACTGTGTTGTTAGACTGGCTTTAGGATAATAGTTTCAATGTGTATGTATAAATGTTTAGGTCTGATGAAGCTATAAATACGACTGACCTGTTCAAATGTTATCATTTCGTAAAGATGGGTTGGAAGGAGCACTTGCGAGACATTTATTTTAACTTTCAACATCCTATTAGTTATGCCTGACTGAACAAAATATATAGCTATTTGAAAAAAGAAGACAAATACAAAGTCGGTATACATGCCATTCGTCGGTGGTTGCAAGATATAGATGCGTACAGTTGGCAGTGACCACTACGCTACAAGTTCAAGACTAGAAGAGTTATTTCTCAAGGTCTAGAATAGTTATTTCTCAAGGACGTTGACTTAGCAGATGTGTCGAATTTAGCTGAAGAAAATGATGGGATGCGGTATTTATTTATCGCCATAGATGTATTTTCACGCTATCTCTGGGTGGTACCCTTGAAGAATAAACCCCACGATACTATCGTAGAAGGTTTCGAGGAGATATTCAAAACCAATCGGAAGCCCAAAGAAGTTAGATCGGATCCTGGTAGCGAATGGAAGAATAAATGGGTGAACTCGTTTCTGGATAAAGAAGGAATTGACCATTATGTTACGCACAACACCACTCACGCGAATTACGCCGAGAGAATAATTCGCACGCTAAAAGTGCTGATGTATAGATATTTCACTCACAAACGGACATATCACTCACTACCTGGATGTTTTACAAGATATTGTGAAACAGTATAATTTGAGATCACACAGTGCATTGGATGGGAAATCACCGAAGGATGTGATCAGAGCAAATGAAGCCATAACATGGAAACGGCTGTATGTAGACGGCTTAAAAGTCAAAGCAATAAAGAAGACCACAGTGTCGGCCAAACCGTATAAATTTAAGTTTGGCGACATGGTGCGGATTTCCAGCAACCGGCGAACATTTCAGCGAGACTATGAACAAAAATGGACGGAAGAAGTGTTTACAATTCAACGAAGATATCTTCGACAAGGCATCGCAGTGTATAAGATCGTGGATTATGATGGTGATCCAATAAAAGGCTCCTTTTATGCGAGTGAATTACAGAAAGTGAATAAAAGCAGAAATGACCTGTTCAAAGTGGAGAAAGTATTAAAACGTCGACAGAGAAACGGTATTCAGGAGGTGTACGTCAGGTGGCTTGGATATGGACGGAAGTTCGATAGCTGGATAAAAAAGTCGGATATGCAGAACTGTAATTAGCAACTTCGTGTGTGTAGTCGTCATTTGAAACTTAGTCGTGGACAGGTGCACATCGTCACAACCATGAGCTCTCAGTGCAATATGTGTGATAAAAGCTATTCTTGGCCACATGACTTGAACAGACATGTAAAAACAAAACATGCCGAAGCTATATCGGGGTCTGATCATCATCAGCAGCAGCAGCAATATGACTGTAATACACAACAGCAGCTTTTGAATATACAACATCAGCCTTCTGAATATGGGTCCGATACAATATTACAGCAGCAGCAGCAGCAGCAGCAGGAATTCACGTTTAAACATCCGTTTACATGCATCGTATCAGGACCAACATCTTGTGGTTAGTATCTTATAATATATTTAGTTATTGTAGTTAGTACTTTATGTATTATATAACTATACATATACTATTAGCTTTATCCCAATGTTTATTATAGCAACATATTTTGAAAATGCGTATATAAAGATCTGTATGGTAACTATTTCCTCCCTCTCTCTTTCAGGTAAAACACACTTTCTGTTTGAGCTATTGAAGAGGGCTCAGAACAAAATACAACCGCCTCCTCAAAGACTTATATGGTTGTATAAAAGATGGCAATCGTTATACGACGCTATCCAAAAGACCGTACTTCCCAGAATAGAGTTCATAAAAGGGGTGCCTTTGAATCTGGAAAAGGAGGATTCAGAAATCTTATTGTCCTTGACGATATGGCAGCAGAAGCAGCGAAAGATCAAAGGGTCACTGACCTATTTAACGAAGGATCGCACCACCACAACCTGTCCGTATGTGCATTGAACCAGAACTTATATTTTAGCAATGATCCTACGCAGAGAAGGAATTGTCATTACTTGGTTCTGTTTAACAACCCTGTTGATAAACAACCCATCATGACACTGGCTAGACAAATGTATCCGACCAAGCCTCGCGAGCTCTTGAGACATTGTGAGGAAACAGTCAGTCGACCATACAGTTACCTTTTTATTGACCTTAAGCCAACTACACCGGAAGCGCTGCGCACGCGCACCGATGTATTTAATATAAAAGGGACCGACAAGAACCACCCCGGTTATTTGTCAGAGAACCCTCGAGCTGTGCAGACATATTCAACAGTTAGTGAAGATAAGTCGATTCCATTGGACAATAATCAGGACAGTGATCATACGAATCTGGATCAGACAGAGCACACCTTCTTGTGACGACTGCGGTGTGGTCTTTGAAAATAATCACGACCTCCAAACTCACGTGAAAAATTGGTGTCCGCTACAGATGTCGTTGAAACGAGCAGCATCTGATGATGAAAATGATATATTCACTAAAAGGTCCCGATATACTGATCATAGTGAAGACATGGATAGTGATCGCAAATACGCGGATAACATAAATAGTGGGCGAGAAGAAAAGGTTTATGAAGAATTGGCGGAACTGTCGAGGGCGCGCAATGAAGACGCTTGGTCGCAGAAAGTGGGCAAATACAAGAAAGATGAACTTAGTGCCAGTGAAGCAAAACAGAAGGCCAATAAAAAGCTTCAAGATGCTGATATGAGCCAATTTGTACAATATATGGAACGCCTTTAGGATATATGCTGAACTTGAGAGGCGGACATCTTCATACTCAAGTACTGGATACGATCGAGACTTACATCGCGCGTGACATGGGCGTGAAGAAAGCTATTCGACTGGATTTGCGGAAATACAAGCATTACTTCGAAGAGTACATACAACCTGACGCTGTGGAGGAAGATAATGGCAGTGATGCTGACAATGACGATAGTGAATATAGCGAAGAAAACGTTGATGAAACAGACAGTGACTCGGATGTGTAATATACACAAGTAGGAAGTGAACACTAATTAATATACAAGTGTGCTTATTTTGAACATCAGTTAACTTGGATTACTAACATGCTTCGAAGACCACGGATATATGACTGTATATAGACTGAAACTTTAATTATTACTATATGTTGTTAATGTAATCGTATATCTATGATATCATATCTCAGATGCGTAGTTGTATAATATACTCCATAGCAATACAATGATAAAACCGTTGCTGTTTTGTGTCTGTGTTTACACTACCAAGAATAGAGCGTCCGCAGCTCTTTAAAAGCATGTCACTGGAAGCAGACATAGTATAATTATATGACATTGGAACCCGTCATATGTATTCATATAAACTGATATAGGGCGATGCGGATGTTTCTTCTGGGTCAAGCACATACTACCTATGTGATCGCTTTAATAATGACGTTCACTCGCAGTATAACACTGGCAGTGGTATACAAATAGTATAGATGAGTGATAAAGCTATGTACCGCAAGACAACAACGTATTTGATAGTTTCTATATTAATTTATTCACAAAGAGTGCAATACAGTATACATGTACATGCATATATCAAAAAACAGATTAGTACATACGAAGATATGCATATAAAAAAATATATACATACACAACATCTATACATCGTGTGCTTACATTCTTGATCAGTAACCGTGAATACTGCAATATAACATAGACTGGCCACCGTATACGCAATGAAGAATACATAATATCAATATCGGTATGAAATGGTTCATGCTGTCAGTTTTGTTTTATAATGGCCGTGAGCAAGTATGTGTATACCTGAGTCCAATACATATCTCTTATCGTCGTAGGGCGAGAGAGTGACTGTAGACATGGTGACACTGACTAGCTGGTGATTGTAGCTTCTTATTCATTTGATGCTGTAACGACCAATGTTCAAATAGCGACTGGTCATATGCCTGGTATTTGAGGTGTTTCTCTATAAGGCATTTTTGACACCCTTTGCCGTATGTTTCACCCCTGCCACATACATTATAGAATACATTTTCGGCTTTAATCCGACAAACGATTGAATAGGGATTCCACCGCATATATCTGTCATTTTCCCTAAGACTTTGCAGTTTTTAGCGCTATATAGCGGGTTGTCCTTGGCAAAATTGCACGTGTCAAACAAATCCTGGTTTTCAAACATTTCGGCATACCAGTCTTCTACATTTAACTCATATGCTAGGTTGTCGGTATCAGTGAAGAGTAATTCAGCTCTATCACCATACTTCGTCTTCATGACGTCATAATGAAACTGATACATGCACAGTTTGGAAATGTCCAGAATGCAAAACCCAGCATAAATGGGTCTATGTTTGTGTTTTTCATGTTTATAGCAATCAAGTCCTCATTAAAAATCTTGAAGGATTGACAATTTGGCGTGGCACATACTTTTCTGAGACGTTTCGGTGTGTTGACGAGTTCAACACTGACACGCTTTCTCATTTTCTCCATCATCTTACCAAGCACAGCATTGTTCATAAGCTTAAAGAAATATTTCTCAAAATCACTCTGAGCGACCTTTCGTTTCCGTGTATTAATGTCAATGTAGCGTTTTAACCACGCATATTGTGTGAACGCTATGACACGGTGTATTTTAGTGAGTTTGAGACCACGAGACAGATAATATTTCAGATTTATATAATGAACCACGTACTTCGTTTTAGAGCCTAGACTCGGCACCAGTTGTTTTAGACGACTTACCTTTCATATTCAGTTTTCCACGCAATTTAAGAGTATGCGGTGACAACATATCTTTCGTAATTTCCTGTGTCTCTGGCGCTAACGGGTAGTCACTGTGTTCATCGTGTAAATGTGAAGGATAACCCATAGCTACCTCCAATATATATCCCGTCTTGGCATCATCAGCAACTTTAGAAATGTCTAATTGCTGAATTTGCTCCTGTGTCAACCACTCAAAGTCCTTTTCCGGGAGATGGTCTGACATACTAACCCCATATAAGTTATTCATGTCTAAGTAGGTCAACCAAGTATTTGGTTTGGTGGGGTCGTACTCGGGGACTTTAGGATTGTTGGCCTTTACATACCTTTTCGATATCATCGAGACACCGCCCCGTATACCCTTTTCTATCATCAAGACCATGTCAATATCGTCAAACAATTGTAATTTGACACCTATCATTTTTAACATGGCGTCCCAGGCCAGTCCCAGGGCTGTGAAATAGTGAGCTGGGTCAAGGTGGTAATAATCTTAAGCATAATGATCGAAAGTTCTCGAACACATCCGCCAAAAGCAAGGTATCTCCTATTAAGTAAAGGTCGTGGTATTCGCCGAATGTTTTCATATTAAATGTACGCCATACTGTTGCGCATGGTCATAATCATCTTCCGATACATGTGACTCATATAATTTGTTATAAAACTGCTCTTTTGTGGGTAGCTCTGTCTTATCAAATGTTTCAGAACAGGTGAGATAATCATATGGAAAATCTCCCTTCCCGATTCGAAAATTTGTCTGCCCCTCCTTTGGCCAAGTTTGACACTAAAGTGTCTAATGGGGCATTCAAGAATTGCACGGAATCAATGAATCGAAGATTAGGCCCGAAGAAGAACAATATATACTTCTCCATATTGTTGGGAAGGCAAGAGATGGTCTTATCTTTGAATTTCCCCGCCGATTCCATTAAAAGATGCATGTCATAACCCCTCAAGTTGTGAAACACAACATGGATGTGGAATTTTGATGTCTGTGGCCTTTTCCCTTGCTTGAATTGGTATTGCAAATTACAAACATTGTGAGCGGCTCCCCTGTACTGTCCACTTAAATGGTCATGATCTCTAACCCTATCTACTCCCAAGTCGTGTTCACAAATATGACAGATCGTTGCCTCCTGAAAGGCCTTCTCTTCAAGGCCCGACAGTTTGATGGGCTGAACATTACTGAGTATTTCGCATATGTGTTCCTCTTCTTGCAACAAATGCTCGAAAAAAGGATCAACTACATTGGGACCCCTATTCACTTGAACCGATTTTGACAATACATCACTGGCGTATTTGAACCGATTTTGACAATTCATCACTGGCGCATTTGACTACGTAGGAGAATCCTGCCGGTTCATGCATTCGTCGACGACTTGTTTGGGTCGGGATCACAAGAGTGGATAGGTTTTACATAACTTTCAAAGTCGGCATAAATGACCAAAGGGACTTTCGGCTGTTTTTGAATGTTCTTAAATTCAACCAATTGTTGGTCTTCCTGTTTGGGAAAACTTAATTTTTGGGGACCGTAAGGAGAGCAATAGGGTACATGTTCGTTGAGTAAGTCAATGTCGTAAAGCCGTGTAAGCAGTAATTACAATAGAACGTTTGGCATTTGTGTTCAGTTCTGTCTAGTAAGCGACTGAGATTCAGTATGAGACAGTAATGTCTTTGTTCGCCTTTCGAAACTAAAAGCAAATTCACGTGATGATTCATGGTTCGCTGGTCGGTTATTTGGAGTGGATATACCTCTTTCCCTTCCAAACCAAACACATTGATTGATATATTGTTTTGTGTTTCAAACTTTGATATGTGTGACAGAGGTAATGGGAGGTCTAGGGTGTTCATATTTAATACATTTTCATATTGGTGATATTTATTAACACGATCAGGGTGATCGTCACGAGATACAAAGTGGAGGGAAGCAAGTACAGACCACAAGAAGCATTTCTGGTCAGCATTTTGAATATTCAGTACAGCCTTTTTCTTCTGAATCTACCCTCCAGCAGCTTATACTCAACAGCATTCACTTCGAGCTTAAGGATTTTGTCAATAGACCAGCCACTCCCATCCCGCTCAAAACTCTGGTAACTATTGTGCAAATGCTGGAATGCCTCGGAAAGCTGTTGTTCAATCTGAGACGCATTTGTACAGGTAAAATTAATAGATCTAAATGTTGGGTCGGCATACACTGCTTCATTATTTTGATTATACTTTACAAACCTTACAAATAGTGTCATGAACCATTTCATACCGTTAACATGTTGTAAGCGTTCTTCCACAGTGCCTTCAATGTTCGTCTCATTATCTTTGAAAAGATGCAACAGATCCCATACATTTCCGGGATTTGGGTCCAGCGTTGTTACTTAAACAGCACCCTCTAGCGCCGAAGTTGATGCGCCACCTCTCTGATTGTACTTCTCACATACATCAGTGCGTTTGCTGTAAAACCTCTCTGGAAGAGGTCGGTGACACCATTTACACTCTTGTCCCTGCTCCCCACAGGTAGAACAATATCATTTACCAGGTAACAGCTGTTTTAGCTGTGTACACCAGATGCATTTCTCATGTTGAGGGATGGCCACTTTGGTACGCTTTTGATCATACATATTTTCATCTGGATCTTCAAGTTTCCGCTTCGTTGCCGTATCCCCACTAGCCGTCGACATAGGTATATCGTCCTTGTGCCCGTTGACGTGGCGACTAAGATTGTCCTTTCTCGAAAATGTGTGTGGACAATAAAGGCACCGGTACATGATGGCGGTTCCATGTACCGTTCTCCTGTGTCGCAATAAGTCGTGTCTGTGCTTGACGCGTTTACCACATTCATCACAGCTATTGCTCCCATACTGAGGACTTTGCTGGTTTCTATCCATCTAAAACAGATGATAATAAGTTAATAACCCGTGTTAATTTTGTACAATTATTAGTTATATAAAGTAACATTTAAACCTTACACACGTTTAATGTAAAATCGATTAATACGCCCATCCACATGCAGTAATAAACATTTACATAATTAGATCGGCCTATAGTTACAATTCATAAAATAATAAATTAAATACAAAAGCCAGGTGAGACTAAGATATGTAAATAAATAACCTTTAAGTTGTGAATGTGTCGTCTGCTTAGATAAAAATAATATTGTTATGTTAATTAAGCGTGTTATCGGTATTTACTCTTCCACTGCTCCGATTTAAATGACATCATATCACGTAAAAAGTTCTTATATATATATATCCATATTCTTAAACCGACTGGAACTAGTTTATCTAGTAATAACCAGATAAGTACATGTTAATTCAATACAACATGCTGAGCATATTGAGACATGTTTCTAAAATATCGTCTGCATTCTACAGGTATAAATAAACTTCCACCTTTGAACGATCAAAGATCGGCCACATCCATTTCAGAGGGGTGGAGGCTTTCGTATAACATGGGGCATTTATTATTATAATAACATTAGTATAATAAAATATAAACATCGCAAAATCAATGAACATGATACGTGGCCGAACGGTAACGACGGAGGAATACAGATAAAATATCGTGTGATATATTTTGTAGTTGCGAGTTCAAATCTCACTGGGTGTATTATTACTAGTTTTTTTTTCAAATTTGTATTTTATATAAAGTGAATTGTATGTATTTTTCTCATTTTTTGATTTTTTTTCTCATAATTTAATTTTCAACTATATTTCATTTCAAGCAATTACAGTTACAGTTCATTTCACAGTATCAATCAGTATCTTCGCCTTCGCTGGCTGTCTCTGTATCCGAGCCGCTGTCCCCATCACTGTCAGAAGTGAGGTCAATAGTAAATGAATCTATGGCTTGGTTTGATTTAGCGCCACGAATCTATGGCTTGGTTTGATTTAGTGCCACCTGCAATCCAGACTCCTTCTCCTTGGTACAAAATGCATGTACATTTTTAACAATTTCTCTAGCATCACAGCTATAATTATGTCGTGTTTGCTTGCTCATTGTGTACTGAATATGACTGGTATGTGTAAAAATGCACTTATATAGCCACATAGCGTGTGTATTTTAAATGTTTCACAACTATTCCGTGCATAAAATAAATATAATTAAATAGTTTAATAAAATGTTAATAAAATGTTTTTCCAAAGTAGGGCTCGAACCCACACTCCACAATACCACTAGTTCATAAACTAAGGTATAACTGTCATAGCCAAGTATAATGTATATACATGACTGTTGTCATTTTTATAATATAAACCAAATTTCCAATACACTAAAATATTAACCACCCTATTATTGTGTATGAAATGAATCTGTCTGATCTTTGATCGTTCAGACATGGTTGTTTGACTGTAAGTGCTATGTAAAGCGCACAACATGACGCATGACTATACATTGCGTCGTCTGCCTGATTATACAAGGGGATTTCCCTATTTAAACCCAACGTGAACCAACGGATCGATAATGAACTACATAGTAGGTATATCTCCTGCTCGTTACGGTTGATTCCCCTCCAAGCCTCACTAAATTGAGGCTTTTACTATATATCATATAGGGAGGATTGGGTGGCGCAGAACCCCCATTTCCTATTCATCACCAAAGACTAATCATGTTCTATAAAATTACAAATTCCCTAGTTGCCATTCCTGTTCCCGAGTATGTAACCCTAAATCCACGCCCAAGTAGATCATCACACCAAATGGCCTATCGTACTATACAATCCACCTCAGACTACTATAAGTATTCCTTTTACCCCAGAACCATAATACACTGGAACTCCCTTCCCGCTTCTGCAGTAGTACTACCCCTCCCCGAGTTCAGCCTGGCGGTTAGCCAGGTTGAACATGTCTCCCCATAGAAAGTCTGCCCTGTTTTAATCTGATTTTAACATTCTGTATATATATCCTGTTCTTTTATCTTTTACTCCACTAATAGTCTTGTCGGTGACGCGCAAAAGTATAGGTCCCCAGCAGGGGTTTGACTATCAGGACGATAGATAGACCTATTCATGTTTCCCTGGGCAGGCAGTTATGTCCACCTCTGTCATAAAAGCACATGGGTTGGATGGATTATGTTCTACACTCACTGAACACCTGTCCACGGGTAGAACTATTTTAGTATTTAACAGATTTGAGCGTAACAAAAATGTTCAATATTGTGACGGTGTCAGACATGTGTCATCTAAACAACTTAGTTTGTCTTCTAACACGACACCCATGATGTATTAACAGGTGGTGAAACCTCATGATGTAGGGTCAAACACACCAGTCTAAAAGCCGGTATTGGACTTTGAGGATGGACCTACAGAAGACGCAACATTAACAGTATTCGAAATTGAAGATGGACAACAGAACACACAGAACGTTTTACGACAAGCTGGCGCACTGACATTACATGTGCGAGTAGTGACATCAATGAGAACGGTCTTGATATATGTGTAGGCAGCACTAATATTGGAGTCCGTGGGGACACCCCCCCCCCATACAAATATAAATGTCTATGTGGCCGCAGGTGCGTCTTGAGGCATTTTAAGGAATGTTTTGAAGAGAAATAAGGAACATATATTTGTAAAAACTAATCTTTTATTAATTAAAACGTAATGAAATAAGGACTTCATTATTCGGTGGGTATACTGAACATGATATACATCCACAACCTCCCTGATCTTAATTTTTATTGCATGTTTCGCATTTTCATATTTTCATAAACGTGCCTACGCCACTGTCAAATAATACAATGTCCAGTAACCAAGTGATTTCCTATTGGCCTTGTTATTGGGATTCAGTGTCAGCAGTTTACCCCTACCTCCTACCCAATATTAAATAATTATTTGGTAACATAAATAGCACTAATGTCCCGGCATATAAAACCAGTTGCATTATCTTTATATTTCTTTGTGACCTGCATAGTTAAATCTCGACATTGATATATACTTTAATGTACTGCTCAGACTTTGCAATTCTCTGCTGAGGACACACAACAGATATCGTGTAGACAACAGTAAGATTATTTTATCGTGCTGTCCTATTCGTATTCATAGCTTATACAACTTTCTTTTAGCTCAATTGCGAAACAAGTTCTTACAACTTATATGTATCACTCTCGAGACCTCATTCCTGATGGAATCCACCGCCATGAGGGACAGAGAAGAGAATCCACCGCCATGAGGGACAGAGAAGAGAATCCACCTCCATGAGGGACAGAGAAGAGAATCCACCGCCATGAGGGACAGAGAAGAGAATCCACCGCCATGAGGGACAGAGAAGAGAATCCACCGCCATGAGGGACAGAGAAGAGTATCCACCGCCATGAGGGACAGAGAAGAGAATCCACCGCCATGAGGGACAGAGAAGAGAATCCACCGCCATGAGGGACAGAGAAGAGGCATCGTGGAATTTAATTATCTTGCCTAAGGGCACACTCGTAACGGCTCCAGCGGGGCTCGAACTCCGGGCCTTTCGCACCTGAAGCGAACGCGCTACCACAGCGCTATCACGACGTCCGTATGCATTGTTATGTACCCGGTGATACGCCTATGACTGAAATACTGCTCAGAGGACAACCCAGAGTATTGTTACTCCTATTAAAATAATATCTGGAGATATCAGTGGTAGCATCAAAATTCATCATATTTAGACATTAAACACACATGTGTTTTCATAAAATGTTACCCCATTCCACCTGTAAAAATAGTGTAGGACGTGAAGGGTACACATCCGGAACAGTTCTCGCTAACAGTCTGGGGGCGTAGATAGCGATTTGGGATTTGTTGGCCCGACTAACAAATTGAGTACCAAAGGATGCGATTTTGCTAGAGGGTCTGGAGTTTTTTAACAATAGAACGTCAATGGTGCACTCTGGTGCATTTACGTCTTGGATGTTAAAATTTCGATATTTTCTGAAATATGAATTTGACATTTTATGGTGCGCAGCATGGATGTGCACTCCAAGTTGACAACCTAACTGTTAGTCATACCCCACCCCATACAGTTTCTATTGTATTTTTGGGGTTTTAGATTTTTTATTCTCTGGGCCAATCTGCAGGCTCCCGGGCCTTCTGGGCCGTAGCTACATGCCTGACAGTGCCTTCGTGTGAGCAAACTTATATAAACTCGAAACACGATGACGTGTCCATTTACATCATTTTAAATTATTATTATAATTAAACATTGTACCTGGTATGATTGTAAGGTTGTCGAAGTAACGTTGTGTGATTGTCCCAGTAACGTTGTATGATTGTCCCAGTAACGTTGTATGATTGTCCCAGTAACGTTGTATGATTGTCCCAGTAACGTTGTATGATTGTCCCAGTAACGTTGTATGATTGTCCCAGTAACGTTGTATGATTGTCCCAGTAACGTTGTATGGTTGTCCCAGTAACGTTGTATGATTGTCCCAGTAACGTTGTATGATTGTCCCAGTAACGTTGTATGATTGTCCCAGTAACGTTGTATGATTGTCCCAGTAACGTTGTATGATTGTCCCAGTAACGTTGTATGATTGTCCCAGTAACGTTGTATGATTGTCCCAGTAACGTTGTATGATTGTCCAAGTAACGTTGTATGATTGTCCAAGTAACGTTGTATGATTGTCCGAGTAACGTTATATGATTGTCCCAGTAACATTGTATGCTTGTCAAAGTAACGGGTATGCTTGTCGAAGTAGCGTTGTATGATTGTCCAAGTAACGTTGTATGATTGTCCAAGTAACGTCGTATGATTGTCCAAGTAACGTTGTATGATTGTCCAAGTAACGTTGTATGAGTGTCCAAGTAACGTCGTATGATTGTCCATGTAACGATGTATGATTGTCCGAGGAACATTGTAACATTGTCCAAGTAACGTTGTATGATTGTCCGAGTAACGTTGTATGATTGTCCAAGTAACTTTGTATTATTGTCCAAGTAACGTTGGATGATTGTCCAAGTAACGTTGTATGATTGTCCAAGTAACGTTGTATGATTGTCCGAGTAACGTTGTATGATTGTCCGAGGAATATTGTAACATTGTCCAAGTAACGTTGTATTATTGTCCAAGTAACGTTTTATGATTGTCCGAGGAACATTGTAACATTGTCCAAGTAACGTTGTATTAGTGTCCAAGTAACGTTGTATGATTGTCCAAGTAACGTTGTATGATTGTCCAAGTAACGTTGTATGATTGTCCAAGTAACGTTGTATGATTGTCCGAATAACGTTGTATGATTGTCCGAGTACTAGTAACGTTTATGATTTTAATGAAGCTGATTCTATGGACACATAAGAATTGTTGTATTTCGCTTTACAGAATTAAACTTGATTTATTGCGAAGCAAGTTTTAACAACTTATATATTAATCACTCTCGTTGGCGTGGGTTAAAGCGTAAATGTGGTCATCCGTGTTGTAGGAAACCGGAGTACCCTGAGAAAACCCCTGGTTGTCCGATCTGAAATCCCATCTGTCCGATCTGGCGACCACCGTACCATCTCAGGGATCGAGAAGAGAGCCATCATTAATCTGTGAGATTACAGAATCATTACATTATAAACATTTTAACTGAGTAAATAATGACTTACACGTGTACGTACATTTCTGTTCCTGTATTGACACTATTTTCGATTATTGAAGAGATACGAACATTACTTATTTTCTTGACAGAGAATTAAAGAGAGTATAACGCCTCAATGGAAACAGACTGGAGATCGGAGCAGAGAGATTATCGTGCCAAACTAGAGGTGCTAGATCGGGAGCAGAAGAGGCGAGACGCTGAGCCACTACTGTTTTGTAAACTTATCACGAGATGGCCCCTACAATCGTTCTGTAAGTTCGTATCTGGAGGGTATCCCTCAACCTCATAAGCTAGACTATCGCCGAAAGTGATGAATACCCCGAAACCGCCCGAAAATACCCCCACCTCCGTCCCTACGTCATATGATATTTTTCATCTTTGCGTGATTGAAGGTCGTTCTTAGCCTGGGAACAGGCGTTGATATAGTTTGCCTTGTCAGTGATATAAATATATTTCGAACACCGAGACCATTAATTGGGCCGTATTGAGATTCTGATAATGTCATTTTGCCAGAAGTAAATTAGTGAAAAATAGACAGACTGGAACCCAGGCTATGGGTATCATCATAAATATGTGTCTTGAACCCAGGCTATGTGTATCATCATAAATATGTGTCTTGAACCCAGGCTATGGGTATCATCATAAATATGTGTCTTGAACCCAGGCTATGGGTATCATCATAAATATGTGTCTTGAACCCAGGCTATGGGTATCATCATAAATATGTGTCTTGAACCCAGGCTATGGGTATCATCATAAATATGTGTCTTGAACCCAGGCTATGGGTATCATCATAAATATGTGTCTTGAACCCAGGCTATGGGTATCATCATAAATATGTGTCTTGAACCCAGGCTATGGGTATCATCATAAATATGTGTCTTGAACCCAGGCTATGGGTATCATCATAATCTTGAACCCAGGCTATGGGTATCATCATAAATATGTGTCTTGAACCCAGGCTATGGGTATCATCATAAATATGTGTCTTGAACCCAGGCTATGGGTATCATCATAAATATGTGTCTTGAACCCAGGCTATGTTGTGCTATACATGTGGTGCAACTTTATTAGTTTATACACTTTCAGTTCAGCTTAATTGAGAAACACGTTCTTACAACATTAGTCAATCTGTTCGCGATACATCATTCTTAACGAATTCCATCGATATGAGTGAGAGAGAAGAGGAAGTGTGAGTCTTGCCCACGGACATCATCAACGTGGTTCTGGTGATGTTCGAATTAACAACTGATCGAATACCGAGGCGGACTCCGTAACCACCACGAAGTCTCCAAGGAACTTGTGTTCAATTCATTTGATTTTATTTCACTCATTTCAGGAAACTACCTAACATAATGGGGTAATAATACAGCATTGCACACAAATGACGAGGCAATACGTATACACATATATTAACTCATGTAACTACCTAACATAATAATACAGCATTGAAGACAAATGACGAGGCAATACGTATACACATATATTAACTCATGTAACTACCATATTTAAACCAGTTCATACGGGAGAGCTACATTACTATACAATCACACTTATCATTATAATAACAAGAAATTTCATAATTAGTACATACTCATAATTGTAATTAGTAATATTACAGTTTATCTAAGCATATGAATGCTATGCTTTACTAGCATATACAATTTTCGATAAGCCTGTGTACCTAGTTTTTAATAATTACACGTGCACGTAAAAGAACCAGAGGTGACTGTGGAATGGGTCTCTGTGTGTATCGTTGCACTACCCTCAATATCTAAAATGACTAACCTCTTCAGGAGACGTCGCTCATATGGGCAACCGATAGCGACGATAAGTAAACATAAAACACACAATTCTTCCAAAATAATTCGAACACTAGCCTTCAATCAATAAACAGTGTTTTTGCGGTATACCAACTCAAAAGTGAAAGTATGATTTCATATAGCGGCCAACCACACTCCTGAATTGACATGTGTTTATTACTGGAGTGTATACTAAGCGTATGCTACTGTCGTATATAGATAATATGAATCTGATCAGTCTACAAATAAATATGCATAGGCACAAATGTGAGATATAACGGTAAATCCGTACAATAACTGTTGTTATTCATGATACACGCGTTATATTACGCATGTACGACGGCCCTTCAATAATTTCGTGAACTAATTATATGCTACATGTAATCTAACATACTTGACAACTACTCCTTTTCAATGTAATGTCTTTGGGCTGTCCGGTTAGCGCAGTGGTTAGCGCGCTCGCTTCTCACCAATGTAACCCGGGTTCGATCCTCAGACCGGGAAGTATGTGAGCTGGTACGGTGGTCGCCAGATCGGACAGAAGGGTTTTCTCCGGGTACTCCGGTTTCCTCCCACACGAATGATCATATAATTATACGCTTTCATCCGCGCCAACGAGAATGATTAATATAAGTTGTTAAAATTTGCTTCGCAATCATTGTAAAATAAATAAAGTTTAAAAAATATAACGTTCATTGCATAGTTTACCTTATCCCACAGCTTGACCCATGACCGGAACACGTGCTGCAGGCCACCACGTGACATCTCCTGCACATTTCTGTTTACGGCGCACCTCAACTACTCTCGTGACTCATATTTCCTGTTTTTGAGATTTGAAAATTGCAAGAAGTCGCAAATGGCAATATCTGGACTGTATGGTGGTTGCGGTGACAAATTCTATACCCAGTGTCTTGATTGTGTCCGACACAAAGCTGCTGATATGGATTGGTGCGTAATCATGGTGTAGCAGCATCCTAGACCTCTTAAGCTGTGGACTGAAGTGGATGAGCGTTCGCTTCAGGTGCGACAGGTCCGGAGTTCGAGCCCCGCTGGAGCCGTTACGATTGGCACATAGGCAAGGCATTTAAATTCCACATGCCTCTTCTCTCTCCTTCATGGCGATGGTTCCATCAGGAATGAGGTCTCAAGAGTGATTAATATAAGTTGAAAGTACTTGTTTCGCAATCGAGCTAAAATAAATGTGTATAAACTAAGCTGTGGGCGCTTTCTTTTATTAAAAAAAATTATGAAAACTTAAATAAATTAGATTCTAAAAATATCCCTCGGTTGTATAAAATGTTGAAATAAGAAACGCCGAAATAGATTGCCTTGGTTGAAATTTGCCACTGGCTACGGTACTGCCGGTGTCATATATAATAATGACCCCCCCCCCCACACCCCCAAAGCCTACAAAAACAATGTTATCAATATATTTTATTAATAATTGCATCAGCTATAAAATTAACAATTATCAATTAATTTATCTTAAAGTTATGTATGAAAAAGGACATACACTCAACTTAATTGGTGTAGATTGGTGTGTCTCCCAGTGCAAGAAACTGTTCCATGCATAGAATATGGTGTGTCTCCCAGTGCAAGAAACTGTTCCATGCATAGAATATGACCGACCCCCTTAGTGTAGATTGGTGTGTCTCCCAGTGCAAGAAACTGTTCCATGCATAGAATATGACCGACCCCCTTAGTGTAGATTGGTGTGTCTCCCAGTGCAAGAAACTGTTCCCATGCATAGAATATGACCGACCCCCTTAGTGTAGATTGGTGTGTCTCCCAGTGCAAGAAACTGTTCCATGCATAGAATATGACCGACCCCCTTAGTGTAGATTGGTGTGTCTCCCAGTGCAAGAAACTGTTCCATGCATAGAATATGACCGACCCCCTTAGTGTAGATTGGTGTGTCTCCCAGTGCAAGAAACTGTTCCATGCATAGAATATGACCGACCCCCTTAGTGTAGATTGGTGTGTCTCCCAGTGCAAGAAACTGTTCCATGCATAGAATATGACCGACCCCCTAATGTAGATTGGTGTGTCTCCCAGTGCAAGAAACTGTTCCATGCATAGAATATGACCGACCCCCTTAGTGTAGATTGGTGTGTCTCCCAGTGCAAGAAACTGTTCCATGCATAGAATATGACCGAACCCCTTAGTGTAGATTGGTGTGTCTCCCAGTGCAAGAAACTGTTCCATGCATAGAATATGACCGACCCCCTTAGTGTAGATTGGTGTGTCTCCCAGTGCAAGAAACTGTTCCATGCATAGAATATGACCGACCCCCTTAGTGTAGATTGGTGTGTCTCCCAGTGCAAGAAACTGTTCCATGCATAGAATATGACCGACCCCCTTAGTGTAGATTGGTGTGTCTCCCAGTGCAAGAAACTGTTCCATGCATAGAATATGACCGACCCCCTTAGTGTAGATTGGTGTGTCTCCCAGTGCAAGAAACTGTTCCATGCATAGAATATGACCGACCCCCTTAGTGTAGATTGGTGTGTCTCCCAGTGCAAGAAACTGTTCCATGCATAGAATATGACCGACCCCCTTAGTGTAGATTGGTGTGTCTCCCAGTGCAAGAAACTGTTCCATGCATAGAATATGACCGACCCCCTTAGTGTAGATTGGTGTGTCTCCCAGTGCAAGAAACTGTTCCATGCATAGAATATGACCGACCCCCTTAGTGTAGATTGGTGTGTCTCCCAGTGCAAGAAACTGTTCCATGCATAGAATATGACCGACCCCCTTAGTGTAGATTGGTGTGTCTCCCAGTGCAAGAAACTGTTCCATGCATAGAATATGACCGACCCCCTTAGTGTAGATTGGTGTGTCTCCCAGTGCAAGAAACTGTTCCATGCATAGAATATGACCGACCCCCTTAGTGTAGATTGGTGTGTCTCCCAGTGCAAGAAACTGTTCCATGCATAGAATATGACCGACCCCTTAGTGTAGATTGGTGTGTCTCCCAGTGCAAGAAACTGTTCCATGCATAGAATATGACCGACCCCCTTAGTGTAGATTGGTGTGTCTCCCAGTGCAAGAAGCTGTTCCATACATAGAATATGACCGACCCCCTTAGTGTAGATTGGTGTGTCTCCCAGTGCAAGAAACTGTTCCATGCATAGAATATGACCGACCCCCTTAGTGTAGATTGGTGTGTCTCCCAGTGCAAGAAACTGTTCCATGCATAGAATATGACCGACCCCCTTAGTGTAGATTGGTGTGTCTCCCAGTGCAAGAAACTGTTCCATGCATAGAATATGACCGACCCCCTTAGTGTAGATTGGTGTGTCTCCCAGTGCAAGAAACTGTTCCATGCATAGAATATGACCGACCCCCTTAGTGTAGATTATCTGATTGAGGGTATGTCACTTTTTCATGCCATAGAATAATGACCCCCCTATGTTTACACAGTAAGAGTGAGAGGGGTCACTTTCCCATGCCGTAGAATAATGACCCCCTGTATGTAAACTATATGAGTGAGGGGGGGGGTCATTTATCCATGCCATAGAATAATGACCCCCCTGTATATTAACTAATAGAGTGAGGTGGGGGTCACTTTTCCATGCCATAGAATAATGACCCCCCAGTATGTAAACTATATGAGTGAGGAGGTCATTTTTCTATGCCACAGAATAATGACCCCCCACCCCCTGTATTTTAACTATATGAGTGAGGTGGGGTCACTTTTCCATGCCATAGAATAATGACCCCCAGTATGTAAACTATACGAGTGAGGGGGGTCATTTTTCTATGCCACATAATAATGACCCCCACCCCCTGTATTTTAACTATATGAGTGAGGTGGGGTCACTTTTCCATGCCATAGAATAATGACCCCCCCAGCATGTAAACTATACGGGTGAGGGGGGGGTCACTTTTCCATGCCATAGAATAATGACCCCCCTGTATTTTAACTATATGAGTGCGGTGGGGTCACTTTTCCATGCCATAGAATAATGACTCACAAGTATGTAAACTATACGGGTGAGGGGGGGTCACTTTTCCATGCCATAGAATAATGACCCCCCAGTATGTAAACTATATGAGTGAGGAGGTCACTTGTCCATGCCATAGAATAATGACCCCCCCTGTATATTAACTATATGAGTGATAATCGATAAGCCAGTAAAGCGGGATCGATGAAGTCGTCCCAATTATTTTGCTCATCATTTGTTTATTTTACCAATGTATGGACAAGTGTTTGATTAAACCTTTATGTTAAGCTATTTGTTTGGGGATGATATGCACTTGTCCTGCGATGGTTGATGCCAATTAATCTGCAGATTTCGTCATTGAGCTTATTGCAATACTATTCTATGATATAGATAGTGACCCCCTCCCACTCATATAATCTACACATATAGGGGCGATTATTCTGTGATATGAATAGTGACCCCCTCCCACTCATATAATCTACACATATGGGGGTGTGGTTATTCTGTGATATGGATAGTGACCCCCTCCCACTTATATAATCTACACATATGGGGGTGATTATCCTATAATATTGATAGTGACCCCCTCCCACTCATATAATCTACACATATAGGAGTGATTATGCTATGATATGGATAGTGACACCCTCCCACTCATATAATCTACACATATGGGGGCCATTATTCTGTGATATAGATAGTGACATCCTCCCACTCATATAATCTACACATATGGGGGCCATTATTCTGTGATATGGATAGTGACCCCCTCCCACTTATATAATCTACACATATGGGGGCCATTATTCTGTGATATGGATAGTGACATCCTCCCACTCATATAATCTACACATATGGGGGTGATTATTCTGTGATATGGAAAAGTGACCCACCGTCACTCGTACTGTGTAAACATAGAGGGGACATTATTCTATGGCATGGACGTTTGACCTGCCTTCACTCGGATAATCTACATATAGGGGGGTCATTATTTTATGGCATGGAAAAGTAACCCACTGACTCATATAGTTTACACACAGGGGGTCATTATTCTATGGCATGGAAAAGTGACACCCCTTACTTGTATAGTTTACATACAGATGGGTCATTATTCTATGGCATGGGAAAATGCCCCCCTCACTAATATAGTTTACATAATTATAGGGGGGACATTATTCTATGGCATGGAAAAGTGACCCCCCCCCCCTCACTCATATAGTTTACATACTGGGGAGTCATTATTCTAGACGGATCTGTAGTCCAGTGGTAACACACTGGACTGGTAATCCAGGGATCGAGCGATCCCCTCTCTGACCCTAATAAAATTAACAGTCTTTCAGATGGGACGTTAAACCGAGGTCTCGTGTCGGTGCTTTACACTGTGCACGTAAAAGAACCAGAGGATACTCTGGAATGGATCTCCGTCTGTATCATTGCACTATCCTCCATTCCAGGTATTCAAATATAGCTTTCCATTTTGTTTCGGCTTTATTTTGTGGAGTTTTATTGTACGTTTTTAGGAATGTTTTGTATAGGAATTGTGTTGGTCTTTTAATATTTTTTATTTCCTCTAGCAATGTTTTTGAATTTCTATCCATTTGATTATTCTCTTTTATTTCTTCGTTCCATTTTTTAGAAATATTTGACACTAGCATGTGGTATTTTTAAAAATCTGAACGGTCTATTCCATAGATGTTTTGTAGTTCTGTAAAGGTATGAAATTTTCTTGTTATTCGATTATATATATATGTCCTACATATTTAATTCCCTTTTAAAACCAGTTCTTATAAAATAACGTATTTTCTCCGATCCGTATAAACGAGTTGTTCCATAATATTTCGTTTGCATAACAATCTATTTGTGTCTTGAAATTGACTTTTGTCCAACTGGTAACAACATCTCTCAAAAAGCTATTCTCAAGTTTCGAAGCAATGTGCTTAGCAGATATATTTGATTCAAATAGAAATTGTCCTCCAAATTTATTCAATTGTTTTAGATATGTGTCTTTCCAATGACCTACATTTTCGGGGTTTATTAATCGTTTTACCCACGCAGCTTTTATAGAATTAACATATGCGTTTATATCAACCATGTTTAGCCCACCATCTTGATAGTCACGTTTAATAATCGATCTTGCGACTTTATCTGGCTTCCCATCCCATAAGAAAGAGTACATATTTTTAGTAAGTTCAGCTAACACATTTTCATTAGGACTTTCGAGTACAGTTAGTGGATAGATAAGTTTGGGCAATGCATATGTTTTTATGACTGTGATTTTACCCATTAGTGTCAGTTTGTGATTTCTCCATTTATTTAAACACGAGAACATTTCTTGTATTTTATTATGGGCTTTTATTGTTCTTCATATCTAAAGGTGCCTTTGCGAATTCCGCTTCCAATAATGTACCTTCACATGACATATTTTGGACTTCATTTAGCATATCATTGTTTGACGGAAAATAATCTATGTCACTATTCGGTAATTCAACCTTTTTATATAGCTTTTCATAAAATTGTTTAATTTCATATAGTAATTTCTTGGATTCAGTAATCACGTTATCTTTTACAATTAATTGTGAAACAGTTTTTTGTTCTTTTTTTCTAGATTTGAAAAGTATTTTGTATTTTTATCCATTCCTTCGATATAATGTGATCTTGCTCTAATAAAATAGCCACGAGTTTTATTGTTTATAATAATGTCAAGTTCATCCTTTTTATTTTTAATTGAAGTAAGTATGTTCTCGTTTGTGGAGTCATTTATTAATTTTAACTCTAGTTCATCAATTACTTTTATGAGTTGTTTTTCATTTTTGTTATTTCCTTCTTTTTCCATGAACAATATTTGATAGTTACATTTCTGATACAACCTTTAATCAATTCCCAAAGAGTATTTGGATTTGCACTTACATTGTTTGCTGCTATTTCAGTAACACTAGTTCTGATTTGTTTTTGATAATCTTCCTCAAGTATCACATAATTGTTCAATTTGAAATAACCCGGGCCTCGGATTTGGTTTGTAACATCTAGCGTTAGATAAATTAAGGAGTGGTCTGATTTTATACCGGTAGTAATTTTACATGTTTTTACTTTGTTTGAAAGGTTAGATGATATTAAGAAGTAATCCAGTCTACAGAATATTGGAGGTTTATGATTAGAATGCCAGGTGAATTGTTTTAATCCCGGATGCATAATACGCCATATGTCCAACATGTCATTGTTTTCTATTATATTTTGAAATTTCGTACTACTTTTTTATGTGCATCGATCCTTCCGTGTTTCTTGTCTATATTCATATCAAGAACAATGTTAACATCCCCCCCCCAATTATAAATGTTGTGTGTTCATTATCTTCCACGAATCGTTCTATGGTATTAAAAAAATTAACGTCATCAGTGTTTGGCCCATATACATTCATTAGCATGATCTCATTGTTATCTATGATAAGAGACAAGCATTGCAGACGGCCTTCAATAATTTCAGTGTATTCTAATGTTTCAAAGGATCCATTTAAAAATATGCCTATGCCTTTGCTGTTGGAAATATTTCCGCTTAGAAATATCTTTGCACCCCACTCTTTCTCCCATTTATCAATATCGGATTTCTTGCAATATATTTCTTGTAAAAAACATATATTATATTCACTATCTTTTAACCATGTAAATACGTCCCTTTACATTAAAAGAACATATCTTACTTGTCATGATTTAAATAAGATGAAAACTATAAGCTCACATACAATGGCATACATCGGAATATTTTTTATACAATGTATGTAGCTGGAAAGAGTTGACCGATATTGAAGCACATCACAAGCACTAAACATGTCATTTAAAAGATCTAAACTATATCGTATGAAAGGTAGCATACCTATAGTTTTCCTTTCCGGGTTATATTGACAAATATATAGACCATTAGTTTGACTGCCATTTTAAATGAGAATAGAGAAATACAAACATTGTAAGTCATGGTATAACGTGACCATATAGGTCTTTGTACATAGTTCCTTTTGTTTAGCAATATCATCTTGTGCAAGAGTCAATGTATAGTATGCTGCACTATATTATACAATTGTGTTCAAACATAAATATACATGTATACACTCATATATACAAATATTAATAGCTACTAACATATACCTATTTACACGCACATGTACTCACACATGCACACGCGCATGCACGCACACACGGGTACATATATATACACACATATACATATACGTGTGCGTGTGCATATACATACATACATACATATACACAAACACACACTTATTCATATATATATATATATACATATATTCACACATTATTATCCATCTGACATGACACCGAAGGAACATAAATCTATATCTGCGTGTAGTTCATTGTTTAGTATTTGTCGTTAGCTAACATATAAAAAGAAACATGCCATTAGATTAGAGAATGCTTTCTCAAAAACGAAATGAAAGTAAACTCTGTTGGCATGCTAGATTATCTCTCTAAATTAGGTCCCAAATCCGATACCTTCTAATCTTCTAATGAATTCGCCCCTTCCCGCCACCCGTGTGATGGATTAGAAGGCTATATTATTGAGCTAATTGTGATGTGCACTTACTGCAGTCCTGTATCCACATGGACGCACTCACTATAATGTCGATAATGTTTACCCATAAACTGCAGATATATAGATATATATACTGATATATTATGTTTTATAAACTGTTTATTATATATTATGTGTGGTTATTAGAAAGTTTATGTTTATAATATTATTCACTATGAACAAGGAAAACTGTAGTTCATAGTATTCTAAAGCGTAACTTAAGCCGTGGTGAAAGAAATGTATACTAACAGGTTCAATAAAGGGGGGTCATTATTATGACCTCTTACAAAGCCAAATAGTTTTTAAGTTAATTATGGGTGGTTAGTGTCAGAGGTTGATAATAACTTCTCTCAAATCACAAACGTACATCTCGGCTTTCTGACCTATTGAGCATAGAACAATATCTAGGACTCAACCAATCTATTATTAATGTCACTCCAGCTTGAGCTTAAGATTCGATAAAAGGTGCACACTCCTCGACCCTGTATATCTTATTCATGAGTGTATAATACATGTATAAAAACATTTCACTTTAACATATAACTTAGGACATGTATATGATTGACACTTAAATCGCTGATAATTATGAATAATCCAATTGAGGTGTATATGTATTATATGAGTGTTTTCTGGTCCTCTACAGTATGAGAAACTTTCACAATAACACTGTATATAATATGATATTTTTTGCTCATTTTATATGGAGAAATGAACATCTCCTTCAGTTAAAAAGTAATGATATGTGTGTGGTATAATTTGGATACACAATAACAGACAGACCCTGAAAATTGG
This sequence comes from Archivesica marissinica, assembly GCA_014843695.1. Classification (NCBI taxonomy): domain Eukaryota; kingdom Metazoa; phylum Mollusca; class Bivalvia; order Venerida; family Vesicomyidae; genus Archivesica; species Archivesica marissinica. The sequence goes on from CM026392.1 coordinate 58,016,187, forward strand.
TGACTGTTATTATTGTAATATAATATATCCAGTGGATATCTGTGGCATTTACCTGTGATATTTTACCTTGTGACATTTTACCTGTGGAATTTCATATCGTGGTAGTACTTATTAGATTGCCTGTATCATTAAAGTCCCAATTTGTGTTTAAAAAAATTGTTCTGCGCACTTAAAATGTTGTTAATAAAATGATGATTAGAAATCATGGTGATTTCTGAATATGTCAGGGACATTATTCTATGGCATGGAAGTTTGACCTGCCTTCACTCGGATAATCTATATATAGGGGGGTCATTATTCCATGGCATCGAAAAGTGACCCTCTCTCTCATAACTATAGTCTACACATAGAGGGGTCATTATTCTATGGCATTGATGTTCAGTTTATACATATATGGGTCATTGTTCGTATTTGTTTTATGTTTGTCTGTGTAAATATTATGCATTATGTGAACCTCCTAGTTATACAGCACCCACCACCTCATGATCATCTTTAGCAATTGATAAGAGACAAATTATCTGCATACTTTTTTCCCAGATTCAATATATTTATGTTATTCTGTACATCGTTGAATCAAAATATATGTTGTTATGCCTTAAACATTTTTCCGCAAGGGGGGTCAATATTATATGGCTGAATAATGACCAGTGGGTCATTATTTTGAGGGGGGTCAATATTCTATATGACAACAGCAATAGCTCATATTTAATTACAGTTCCACAATAGTTTCCATTAACTGTAGTTTTCCTAGCAACAAAGTGATTTAAAATGATACCATGTATATCTTAAAAATATAATGGCCAATACTTTACAGACATACAAGGAAATCAACTCTTTTGTCGATGAAGGCGAAGATTGATGCTTCCAAATTGAGCTCTGTTATTTACTTTCCGGCTCAAAAAAGTGAATCCATGTCTCATCCCATGTCTCATCACATGCAACCACTCGATTGAGAAATGTACAGTTGGCAGTATTCGTTGCACTTTTTCAACCGTACCCAAATATGATCCGGAATAAGCAAGAGTGGTACACATATTGCCGAAACACGGCGCATTCCAAGCTTATTAGACAGAAGGTCCTGCACTGTGCCATACGAACTACCAAATTGTCCAGCAACATTTTCAACAGTTACTCTTCTATGTTCTATAGGCAGTCAGGCAGTCTGGCGAGCGGGAGGGCGTTCGGGCGGGTGTTGGGCAGATGGTTGTTTGGTGGTTGGTTGGAGGTTGGTGGGTGGTGGTTGTGGTAGCAGCAGCAGTAGCAGCAGTAGCAGCAGCAGCAGCAGTAGCATCAGCAGTAGCATCAGCATCATCAGCAGCAGTAGCAGCATCATCATCATCAGCAGCAGTAGCAGCAGCATCAGCAGTTGCAGCAGTAGCAGCAGCAGTAGCATCAGCAACAGCAGTAGCATCAGCAGCAGCAGTAGCATCAGCAGCAGCAGTAGCATCAGCAGCATCAGCAGCAGTGGCAGTAGCAGTTGCAGCAGCAACAGTAGCATCAGCAGTAGCAGCATCATCAGCAGCAGCATCAGCAGTAGCATCAGTAGTAGCAGCAGCAGTAGCAGCAGCAGTAGCATTAGCAGCATCATCAGCAGCAGCAATAGCAGTTGCAGCAGCATCAGCAGCAGCAGTAGCATCTGCGGGTGTTGGGCAGATGGTTGTTTGGTGGTTGGTTGGAGGTTGGTGGGTGGTGGTGGTGGTGGTGGTAGCAGCAACAGCAGCAGCAGTAGCAGCAGTAGCAGCAGCAGCAGTAGCATCAGCAGTAGCATCAGCATCATCAGTAGCAGTAGCAGCATCAGCAGCAGTAGCAGCAGCATCAGCAGTTGCAGCAGTAGCAGCAGCAGTAGCATCAGCAACAGCAGTAGCATCAGCAGCAGCAGTAGCATCAGCATCATCAGCAGCAGTGGCAGTAGCAGTTGCAGCAGCAACAGTAGCATCAGCAGTAGCAGCAGCAGCATCATCAGCAGCAGCATCAGCAGTAGCAGCATCAGTAGTAGCAGCAGCAGTAGCAGCAGCAGCAGTAGCATTAGCAGCATCATCAGCAGCAGCAATATCAGTTGCAGCAGCATCAGCAGCAGCAGTAGCATCAGCAGCATCATCAGCAGCAGCAGTAGCAGCAGCAGTAGCAGCAACATGCAGTAACAGCAACATGCAGTAGCAGCAGCAGTAGTTGCAGTAGCAGTAGCATCAGCAGCAGCAGTAGCATCATCAGAAACAGCATTATCAGCAGCAGCAGCAGCAGTAGCATCAGCAGCATCATCATCATCAGCAGCAGCAGCAGCAGTAGCAGTAGCAATCGTAATAATAATAATAGAACATGTTTTATTGCAAATAATAAAGACTTCATTTAACGAGAGAACTCATTTAACAATAGTTAATCTAACATGAGGCCCTCAATATATCATGTATTATTTCTCTTTATTGTAGTGTTGGCGCTGTTTGCCCACCTGGCAATGATAGGGACAACAGGAGTGTTATATATGAGTGGATACGACATAATGCCATTGTACTTGGAAGGTCTACCTCTGCTGCTAGTAGATGAACCGTGGGACGCACGATTGTACGCCTGGACGTACCGAACTAAATACGACGGGTATTATGCCCGCGGTGGCTTCAGTGCAGGGGTTCGAACGTCGGAAGAATGGTTCGCATCGGTGGATATATACTATGAGCATAGAAACGGGGGTAATATCTTTACAAAGTCAGCACTGTTGAAGATAAAACAACTTGAAGATGAATTAATAGCAGCGACGGATTATGATAAATTTTGTAAACTCGATGTCGAAACAAGACTATGTGTAAAGACTATGTCAATTTTACGATACTTCGACGGAACATTTTCTGCTATAAACCCAATTTTTAAGGACGTACATTTTGACAATATATCATCAGTGCTATTTGAGGCGTTCACAAACAACGCGACTAGAGACAGATTCAGATATTTTCTTCCAAGGGGTTATAATCCAACACTAGATGTATCGACATCACCACTGACGAGATCACTGCTTTCATTTGGTAAACCACACGATGAACTCAGTGGATCTGAATATAAAACTGAATCGGAAAAGTACTCTGCGGAAAAGATTAAACCAATACTGGAACGGTATGAAGATGTTAATGAGTTTAAGTTATCATTCCATTCATACGCACTATTTAGAGAGGCCGCGAGAACGCAAGCAATGAAGGATTTTCTCTGGGCCGGGGCGAGTATGGCGTTTATCTTCTTTATTATTCTTTTACATACAAAGTCACTATGGATCGCTGGATTCGCCGTATTTGGCGTGCTTGCCAGCTTCTTCAATGGCAACTTGATTTATAACTTAGTACTTGGCTTTGAATATATCGGATTCTTTCATATTTTATCTCTATATATAATTTTGGGAATTGGTGCTGATGACGTCTTCGTTTTCTACGATGTTTGGCGGAATACACGATTTGATGAATATCGAAGTATGGCACATAGACTTTCTGATTCTTACAAAAGGTCGGTGTTTAGTATGTTATTCACGTCGCTGACCACCGCCGTAGCATTCCTCTCCAGCGCTAGTACACCATTACTAGCTACCAGATCGTTTGGAGTATTCTCAGCTCTTGCCGTGTTAATGAACTATTTATCTGTGATTCTTTTCTTCCCAACGGTTGTCATAATGTATCATACTTACTTTGAAGATTCAACTCGGAACCCATCCGATCAGAGACCGGACAGAAACAACAAATGTACTACAGTGAACGGTGAATCTGATGAGATAAACTCGGAAGCCGCACACACTAGCTCCACTCATAGGAATGTATACCCAATATATGAGGCGGGGGAGTCTACAGGCCAAGCAAATCACTGGTCGTCTTATTTGAATGATCTCACATTAAAGCTCGACCTTCCTAATGTGTCGTATCAACGTCGAATTCCAGATGGTCAAGTGCACCATCACAATGGAGATATCAAACAATATGGGAACTTTCAAACGTCAGAGAAATCGATGAAAAATGTCGAGTTACGAAATCGTCCTTTAAATACAAAGTCCTATGGAAACCAAAATATGCATGGGGATGCCGAGCCTTCACAACAAAACGAAGGAAGACAACACTCGCAAACTTGTAACACAATTACCAACCACCAGTCTTACAATTCCATTGGACCGAAACACATTTCACTATCACGTCAGACAATGTCACACAATAAGGTTGGTGAATCTAATCGATACCGGAATAATCTCAAAAAGAAATCTGTGTTCGTCAGGTTCTTCAGAAATTACTACTTCCGGTTTGTGACAAACAAATATGCGAGATGGGTGATTCTTCTGGTACTGGTTGGAGTTTTGGCTTTCTTCAGTTACGAAGCTTCAATGATCGAGGCTGACACGGAGCTGGTGAGTATTATAGTTTTATCATACCAGGAACGTCACATTCGAATCCCACTGTGGCGTTAAATATATTGTTAACACCGAGTTCATTAATTGGGCCGTATTGAGTTTCTGATGAACTTGTCATTTGCATGCGCGGTTGATGTATTATACTGTGTGATATCGTTATGTATGTACAATGATGAGACTTAAATATAGATTAATATACTAACGAATATTTCTTCCAGTTCAATTTATTGCCGGAAGATGACCCGTTCACGATAGCCTATAAATATAAACTGAACGCATTTATGTCTGGTTATGGTCAGGATGTAACTTTGCTATCTGTCTATCTTATCTTCGGTGTAAAGCCGAACGACATCACAATGTGTCACTTCTCTGACCCTGTGTGCACCGGACGACAAGGCTGGGACCCGGATTTCAACCCAAATACAGTGGAAGCGCAAACGATGCTATTGGTATGCTATAGTCGAAGATGTAATCCTCTTAGATAATCAGAACACGCTTCTATATGAAAGGTACCTCAGTATTGGACAACTTTAATTGATTCCTCGCAATACTTAAATGCAAATGCTATGCACATAATATATACACCTTCCTACATCATTATCTTTAATTCTTTGCATGCTTCGTTAAACAAAAGATACACAGTGCATAGTACATGATAGCGCAGTGGCAGTGCGTTCGGTTCAGGTATGAAATACCCCGAGTTCGTGGCCAGTTGCTTCCGTTACGAGTATGCCATGTGGGAAGTCATTGAAACCCCACATTGCATCATCTCTTTTCCTCACCAGGAATGAGGTATCGAGAGCGATTGAACTAAGTTTTAAGAACTTGTTTCGCAATCGAGTTAAAATAATTTATATAAAATATAGTTCAAATAAGTGTAGCCGACGACAATTCATTAATATATTTTTCTTATCTGTAACTGTAAATTAGAAGATGGAAATATGTTATGGAGAATTTCATTTCGTTACGAGACAAATTTAATGAAATTTCATGGCATAATATGACTTGTATTCACGGCTCTTTGTTGTATTTTACGTTTATTTATCGTCGCTACCGGTTGCCCATATGAGCGACACCTCCCGAAGAGATTAGTTATTTTAGATTGTTGGACGATAATGCAATGATACAGACAGAGACCCATTCCAGAATATCATACGTATAATGTGTCTACATCTATGGATATATATATAATCACATGTCATATGTATAATGTGTCTGCAACTACGGTTATATATAATTAAATGCCATACGTATACTGTGTCTGCAACTACGGTTATATATAATTAAATGACATACGTATAATATGTCTGCAACTATGGTTATATATAATTAAATGACATACGTATAATGTGTCAGCAACTACGGTTATATATAATTAAATGACATACGTATAATGTGTCTGCAACTACGGTTATATATAATTACATGACATACGTATAATGTGTCTGCAACTACGGTTATATATAATTAAATGACATACGTATAATGTGTCAGCAACTACGGTTATATATAATTACATGACATACGTATAATGTGTCTGCAACTACGGTTATATATAATTACATGACATACGTATAATGTGTCTGCAACTACGGTTATATATAATTAAATGACATACGTATAATGTGTCAGCAACTACGGTTATATATAATTACATGACATACGTATAATGTGTCTGCAACTACGGTTATATATAATTACATGACATACGTATAATGTGTCTGCAACTACGGTTATATATAATTAAATGACATACGTATAATGTGTCAGCAACTACGGTTATATATAATTACATGACATACGTATAATGTGTCTGCAACTACGGTTATATATAATTACATGACATACGTATAATGTGTCTGCAACTACGGTTATATATAATTAAATGACATACGTATAATGTAATATAATTACATGTGTGTTAAGATCATAAGTACACCAATATTTACTAGTAGTTTAATGTTATGATATACAATTACAGCTGTAAATTAAAGTCCCGTGGGTTATATATTTTAGTTTTCAGAATATTAATCTACTTAATAAAATAATTTTATTTATATATTAATAATACATTTATTATTTACTTAATACATTCTTAATAATTGCACGAACTATGATTGGTGCGTTATTTATAAGAATAAAAGCATTTAAAGTAAGTTAACATGGCATACATATGTTGTTAAAGCATTGTTCTTCTATAGTATCACATATTATCACATATAAACATTTGCTTTAGTGATACATAATTAATTAGATATATTGACATAGTGAATTGCTGTCGCCATATTTGTTTATATGTACATGTATGCCACATGGGTCTGAGACCATTTGGATTTAAATAAATAAACTATGGAACTATATAATTACATGAAATAAGTATAATATGTCTGGAACTATGTTTATATATAATCACATGACATAAGGGTGCTGTATCCGGGAAGTAGACTACATATAATTAATCAAAGCACTAAATCGTTCAGAATCTTAGGTATGTCATAGTTCATTGTAAATGGTAATCCCTTGATAGTTCTATCAGATTAGGTTATGGAATACAAGGCTACTAAAAATTCAATTAATGACATCTCAAGTGAAGTTATTATGGATTTTAGCCGGTAAATAGGAATAACAATAGAGTTTTACCGCAACGAGAGAACGATTATATATTATACAACAAATAATCTGCTGTTAGTGTTATCAGCTTGCAACATATATCATCTCTACAGTTAGCATTATCTTTGTCTTTGTGTGTTTTACGTTTATTTATCGTCGCTACCGGTTGCCCATATGAGCGACGCCTCCTGAAGAGATTAGTGATTTTAGATTTAGGAGGATAGTGCATGATACAGACAGAGACCCATTCCAGAATCTCCTCTGGTTCTTTTACGTGCACGGTGTAAAGCACCGACACGAGACCTCGGTTTAACGTCCCATCTGAAAGACTGTTAATTTTATTAGGGTCAGACGGGGGATCGAACCTGCGATCCCTGGATTACCAGTCCAGCGTGTTACCACTGGACTACATATCCGTCTGTATTATCTTTGTCAATATATTTTATAGTATTTATTAACAAAGTCCTGCACATGACTATGACTTTATTGATTAACTAAATGTTGTAAACAAGTATCATCATTTCCATAGTAGTGTAATTTATTTGTTATCTCCAGTGAAACAGAGAGACATTGCTGATGTATTTGTTATCTCCAGTGAAACAGAGAGACATTGCTGATTTAGTTGTTATCTCCTGTGAAACAGAGAGACATTGCTGATTGTTCTATGATTTCCATTGGCAGATAAATCCAGATTTATCCCGAAATGTATGTCGGTCCTTTTAGTTGGAATCCTTGAATTATACGGTTGATCTGTATATAGTTCTATAGGTCATTGTCCGTATCAATGTGAAAATGAGGCTGCCAAAATATAAGCAATATATATCCATAATCTTAGTGTTATTTTGTCGTGGTTACAGGACTTGTGTGAGACACTACGGACATTACCGGATGAGGATGCTGATGAACTACACATACAGCGAAATCCCAACACAGGGGAATATAACGTCAATTGTTTCATGGACAATATGCAAGCGTTCTTGCAGGTAAGGTGAATCGTCTGCATCACGAATGAGGGTGAGTGCATGCATTCGAATTTATGCTGTGGCGAATGTGATATGTCCTTGACCCAGACAGTTTACATGTAATTGCACTGTACCTAATCCATACATGATATAACGTATACACGTACGTATCTGAAGGAAAACATGTGTATCGTATATATATGCCAACACTTATATACATGTATTATTTTCGCTGTAAATGTGTTTTCTTGATGTAAAGTACTTATTGTACTACAATGTGATTGATGACTTCAAATCACTTCACATTACCGTTATTATTTTGACATTGAATAAATAACAGATATGTTCAACATCTATGGTGATACAAGCGCCACACTTGGCACAACTACTTCTTAGACATTACTCTTTTGAAAAAGTATGCGGGCCACTAGAAATTCAAGATGGCCGCCATGCAGACATGTAGATGGGATATTTTACCACATAATCTCACCACTTTGATCAATTTGGATGATCTTGGTGTCTAAAAGTAGGATTTTGACTAACAATTCACTTATAAACCTTCTAAGAAAAATATAGATAGACCAGGACATATGCTACGAAATATTTTATTTGAATTATTAGAATGTAAAACTGGAATGTTTTTTTGGTTTAAATTTTTATTTAGTGGATGTAACCGCCTCCATTTTATGTTTGCTTAACTAAGCTATGTACATCTGCAGACTTCCATTCAATCAGTCCATACCAGGTTAGGCATGCTTGTCATCCAACTGAATTTGAACTTGACCTAACACTCACATGTGCAGCTACATAGTCTGGTACATGTAAGACTGAATCGGTAGCATTTGCACCTTCCACGGCATTTCGACTTATATCTACACTTGATAAGCTGTTGGGAACTCAATGCAATAGGTGGAAGTGTTGTCCAGATGACCTTCCCATGTATCTCCACTCTTTGTCCATCCCCAGTCAGCAGGATTCTGTGTTTCTGGTTGGCGTAGTGGTGACTGACTCCATATGCAGCCTACTTGATAGGCAGCACGCTTTGCATGCTGAAGTATTGCTGCACTCGTTGGAGGAATTGCGTCATAAGACTTCTGCTTCCGAGAAAAAATGTCCGTGAAACTGTGCTGGACGAGTCATACATTGTCACCACAAACTTCTCCAGGACTTCCAGATTATCACCATATACTTGTGGTGGGTACCGGCTGAGTTTAGCAAACACATCAGAAGCCTCAACACACACACAAACACGCACGCACGCACGCACACACACACACAAAAGCCAGCAGGACATCTTTTCCCTTCTTGTGAGCTTCCAGCTCAGGTATTTTGGCTAACAACTTGTCATTCAGTCTGGTACATGTAGGTACTACTACTCCTATATATTACAGCTTATATTACAGTATACAGCATATAGAGAGTACAGTAGGTACTAATTATAATAAACATGCAGTAAGTAAAGCGTATTTATCCGACACTGAACCCCATGCTGAGTTTCACAACAGTGTGATGCCACCAGTGTTGCCCTGCCTGTGCTTTGACATCCACTATTTTCGTTCTCTCTCTTTCCTCTTTCCCCGTAGGTATGCATCCAAATCAGTTCTCTTTCCTGGGATATGTTCCACATCAACCAGCTGTCTTCATGCACAATGTATTTGAACCTGACATGCTCAATCACACACATAGACCCTATGTGTGCTACCCTCACCTAGTTTAACCCGTGAGCCAGCACGGTGTACCGGGGTGTTGCTGTTGCCCTGCACTGGCAACGTCTTGGAGCTATAGGTGATAGTTAGGTAAGCAATGAGGACCAGTGCAAGGAGTCCATCCAGAGGATGTGGCTGACTGGAATAAAGGTACTACCTCTACTACAACACCCTACACCCCTAACTATATTGCTACAGTATATCCAAACAGGCGTGCTATTTAGAGCAATCTTAGTGTATTACTTTTTATCTAAGCCCAAAATAAGGCAAGAGTAAGCTTCTGAGAGATTTTAGAGTCCCATATTTGGACTCTACAAGGTCAAACATGTATAGTGTGGTGCACGAATCATCCATATGTGCATATTTATTGCAAAACGTAATATGTGTGTACCAGATATGGCGACCATCTTGAAAATCGGTATCACCAATTGAATGACTCCTCTGAAATATTATCTTATCTGCTTCACTAGACCGGCCCCAAGTTGTTGCATCATTGGAGATGGCCACAGAAGTCGAGGTGTCGATAGATGTCAATGATAACACATTTGAAGTGAATGTGATTGACGCCAACAAATTGGACTCGACGTAATGTTAACTAGTTGTTGTCTCCATTTTGTGGACACTTGGTGAAACCTTAAGATTGTCTTCCTGGATTTGATAATGTACATGAACATATAAGAGACGATGAGCTTGAAAACCAGTCTTCGACACGATAAACCTGGTAAGGACTTACAGAGGAAACACACTGTTGTGGACGATATCGTGTACTAACAGACACATATCCCAACAATGACCCGATGTGACTGTCACTGGCAGTGAAACAGTACAAGGAGGACAAAATGGGCACATGGGTGTACAGAAAACCTGTGAGTCTATCCGACAGAAATACAACTGGACAAACTTGTTTAATGACTTATACCAGTATGTCGTCATTACACGATCTGTCAAAGAGAGAAGGTCGTTACAGAGGATAAGACAACATATGCAGGCAACGGAGATTACACATTGCCCTATGGAAAATCTGTCTTGATCTTTCTGTACCATATCCCACCACTTTGTCTGGCAATAAATACATCATTGCTTTCGTTGATTTGTTTATTGGAGGTTATTACAGTCCGCTGATACTGTCGCTCCTATTCTGATTGAGGATTTAATTCATAGATTTGGTAGTCCTCTACAGAGTGTGACCGATAACGGGACTGAGAATGTTAACAAGGTTGGTTATGGAACATTGAAGTCTCTAAACATTCATTATGTATGTGCTAACTAAATTGTGACCGATTACGGGACTAAGAATGTTAACAAGGTTGGTTATGGAACATTGAAGTCTCTAGACATTCATTATGTATGTGCTAACTGAATTGTGCCCGATTACTGGACTGAGAATACTAACAAGGTTAGCAATGGAACATTGAAGTCTCTAAACATTCATTATGTATGTGCTAACTGACTTGTGACCTATTACGGGACTGAGAATGTTAACAAGGTTGGTAATGGTCAGTAGTCCAATGGTTACCACGTTGGACTGGTAATCCAGGGATCGCAGGTTCGATACCCAGTCAGATCCTAATAAAATTAAGTCTTTCAGATGGGACTTTAAACATAGGTCTCGTGTCGGTGCTTTACACCGTGCACGTAAGATACCCAGAGGAGACATTGGAATGAGTCTTTGTCTGTATCATTGCACTATCCTTCAAATATCTAAACTGACTAATCTCGTCATGAGGCGTCGCTCATATGGGCAACCGGTAGCGACGATAAATAAACGTAATACACACACCACACACAGTCAAGTACGTTTTTAATATTGTGTTTACTTTTATTAACCTGCACATATTTATCCTCAAAGGAAGAATCACCGGCTACTGGCACTGACTGCAGCTTTTATTAACCTGCACATATTTATCCTCAAAGGAAGAATCACAGGCTACTGGCACTGACTGCAGCTTGCCGTTTACCCGTGAAAAGATGCTCAACTTCACTGCAGCGAGGCCTCAATTCTACAATGTCAGTGTCTTCACCCCAGAATTCGAAAATTACCTACAAGTAAGTATGAAAGTATAAACTTTATTTATGTTACAATAACTGCTATAACAACTGATATTAATCACTCTCGTTGGCGCGGATGAAAAGGTATATGGGGTCATTCTTGTGGGAGGAAACCGAAATACCAGGGGAAAACCCACTTGTCTGATCTGGCGACCACGGGACCATCTCACATACACCCATCTCCGAGGATCGAACCCATGTTGCATTGGCGAGAAGCCAGCGTGCTAATCGGACACTCTATTATTGGTGGAGGCCAATAGAAGTAAGAAATCAACTACATTTCAACCCCAAGTTCGAACCCCGCTGGAGCCGTTACGATTATGCCCTTAGGCATGGCATTTAAATTCCACATTGCCTCTCCTCTCTCTCTGGATTCCATCAGGAATGAGGTTTCGAGAGTGATTAATATATGTTGAAAGAACTTGCTTCGCAATCGAGCTTAAATAAATGTGTATAAACTAAACAAGAAACTGTAGCTGAAACGTAACATACACAGAGATTGTGGAAAACATGGTGACCACTCTTGCTACGCAAAATTAAATGTTACATTTACATGTGGCCACTTCGCAGTATAATCTGTAGATGAGAAACCTTTAAACAATGGCTGCCAACATGTTCAGCGAACCATTATTGACCTACACTACGAACTATTTACCTACCATCTAGCTATACATGTATAACATGCGAGTAATTTATTGAATAAACTGATTTACAGATTTCCACAGTGTGTATGCATTCTGGTATATGATAGATATATATATATATTGTTTGTAGAAGATTGTTTGGTGTTAAAAATCCACCCAAACCGACTTTATTTATGGAGAAACTTGGTAGAATATTTAGTGTTGTACATTATTGGTTAAACATATTTACTTGTTCAGAATTTAAATATATTAAGCATATATATGCAATGTTAAAGAATGATGTTGAAACTGAAACTGAATGACAAATGTCGAGAGTACTTACTAAGCTTAGGTTTGAAAGCAGAGAATTCGTGATTTATGGTTGATATATTTTAATAATAGACGGTTATTAGGAAGATTCGAAGATTAATATTTATAGAACAATCGTTAGTTTTAATTTTAGTAAATATTTAGATATTATCACTATTCGTAAATACAGAATTGTTTTATCACTTTTAAGAGTGTCATCTCATAGATTAGCTGTTGAATCTGGAAGATGAAGAAAGCCTACGTGTTCCTGCAGATGAACGAGTATGTTCATTTGGTAACGCTTAAGAAGATGAATATCATCTTGTACTTGAATGTATTATGCTAAAAGATCTTCGTGTAGAATATATAAAGAAATACTAATACCATCCTAATAAATCTAAGTTTGTTGCATTAATGACAACTGAAATGTTTCAGAAATAAGGAACGTAAGCGTATTTGCATATAAAGCATTCATTCAAAGGAAACAGATGCTTGCGTAGTGCTTAAGTTAGCCATATAAATGGCATGCTTAACGTTAGCTGTATATATATTTAGGTATGTTATAAGGAAGCTTATGTAATCATACATTTATAATATGTGCATTTTGCTATTATGGGGTTCATACTGTATCTCCCGGTGTGTGTATAATAATCAATGATGTATGTTAACAAATTAAGAAATAAGTCATGCAATCTCGCAATCCTTGCCACTTGCCTTGTGTTATATTGTTGCTTATAAATGACCCATTTGTGGGTGTAGATGCAAATAAATCGCCTTCTTCTCATTTTCGTGTTGTCAGTTTTAGCGTCTAACATATAATCCAATTACCTACTGCGGACAGCGATGACATCATTGGCAAACATGTGATGTCAACAAATAGGGTTATTGGCTATAAGAACATATTCTATTTCTGATTTCAAATATGTAGATTCCCATTTCTTATTGGTTATCGAATGGATACAGTGGTAGCTACACCGAGGATTTCCGCATCTATAACCAACTCATCGGAGAGGAGACAGGAGCATTTAGTACACAAGTAACGACGAATGCAGGTGTCTGCTATTATATATTTATATGCTTCACATTATTCTCGATCTTCATTCTAACAATAATTGATTAGTCAAGTATACGATTTCAAATGATTCAAGGTATTGCGGGGGGACTCCGTGGTCGAGTGGTTACGGGTGTCAACTTCAAATCACTTGCCACTCACCGCTGCAGGTTCGAATCATACTAGGGTGTGGAATTCTTTCAATCGAGGAAGCTATCTAGCTGTCGAGCGGTATGTTAGTGGTTCTACCCATGTGCACGCCCGTGTCTCAAATACTGCTCGGATGGGGCATCCGTGGTCTTCCTCCACCAATAACACATAAGCTGATGGTGGCACTTTAACCTCTAAAACATATAAAGCAAAACGATCTCGGAATATGCATACTGTACATCATTGTCAACGTATATTGAGTTCCTTTGGAATATCCACACTGATGTGCAGTTCGTAGTACTGTCGTGCTATGTTTAACCCAATCAAGCTTTTTTTAATCGATAGATATCATGTACGGTAACAACTTGAAGTTTATGGCGATCTCCGTGGGTACAACAGTAAAGGCCGATATTCTCGGTTACGTGGAAGGAGATCCTATCATGGAGAACTGGGAACACTTCTTCAATAAACAAGTACGTCTATCATTCTACTGCGTGCATTCTCGGGTGTCATTCTCGGGTATCTTATGATGAGATATATTCTGTAGAATTTCTGATCATGTCCATTTGTGCATTAGTAATGCAATTTATTCATAGACTTTGAATCCAACACCAACATGGTGTTCGTATCTCGACACAGAAATGTGAATAAAACGCGGTGAAGACACCGACGACGGCGTGCGAGCTCACTGATACTTGTTGAGAACTTGACGTGGGACGACAACTAACGTTATTGAACGCCGAGCCGCCAGGCTTGTGTTTTTTGCATTTCCGCGTACAGTCTAGAAACTGGATAGGGACTACTTGTGACGCAGGACGACATTGCTCTAACGGCCTTGGTGTCCCGATAACTCGGAGGGTGACGGGAGCAATTTGGAAACAACTTGTACGTGCATGTATGAGGACAGTAGTACTTCGAGCACCAACCACCGTAAGAAACTGTCAACTTGTTCATATAAAGAGACACGATCTGAGTGGGGCTCGGACCCGTGACTGGTTGACAGCTGGAACCTGCCCAGGAAAGGTGTTGTTAGGTAAACTGGCCGTCGCTCACATGGATACCGGTATCGACGTTATATATTAACGTAATAAAAAAGAATAGATTGCATGTCAACGGATTAACGGACGGGATATAACTGCACATAGATGCATTCAGATTGCTGGTGCATTACCGGTAAACCAATTGCGACATTAAAACGTAAGCATCCTGATCACGTTTTATTCAATTGTGATGAGCTTCGACGTTTTAGGAACGCCATGCGAGGATGGTTAAATCAAAGTAAAACTAACACGAATTATCATTGCTAACATATTTTGTTATTGAATATGATGTAAATAGATGTTATATGCGTAAACTTAGTTAACCACACGACTAGTTCGAATCGCCTTTATCGCTTCTATTGTCTATTTATGTATTTTTTCATTTTTTAAAGTTCATTTTCTATTCATTTATCTTAAGCGAAACAGTTCACGAAATCAATGAATTTAATTATCAAATCGGTATGATCATGTATTTATTTCGTGTATATTGTATTTTACAAAAGTGACTTATATGTATTACACATATTATGACGTATGTTTCGTTGCTTACTTTGTGGGACAGAATAACCAACTGAAGTATATAAAATACGGGGAAAACAACCCTCAAAAGACCGCGAAGAGATTCGAACCAACGACCTCAAAATATAGTTTTATTGTAGTACGCGTTCTTGCTCACTGCGCTATTTAAATGCGTGTCTATTTTAGCTACAGCCTATTGTATTAGTAAATTACCGTTACGGTTTACCACAGTCACAGCACATCTAATACATGCATGTATGCAAATTTGTATTATTGTCGAATGGATTACATATGCATAATTTTCAAGATGGCGGACAGTGTCAACATGAAAATTGTGCACAGCATTTATTTTGTGTAAAAGTGTTTGTAATAGTTATTAAAATTATATTTTCCTGCGGGAACAGTGATCGGAATGTATTATTGATCAGTATTTATGATGTTCGTTGTGAAATAATTATTAAAAATGGATTTACATACACAATATACAGTGCAAATTCAGAATATATTTGAAAATTTGATTGCGCGGGAAATGGATGATCAGACAGTGGTTCAGCCCATGTGTGCGAACAGACAAGATTTTGTTTCTAGTTCTCTGGAAAATAAACTTGTACATATGTTTGATGAGCTCAGATACATACGAAACGAACAAGTAAATTGCACAAAAGCTATGTTTTCAAAAACACTTAGTACAAGTGGACCAGAAAGTATGTCATGTGATCAAAGTGACTAACTCACAAACAGATCTTATTCGTGCATTGGCGTACAAGTCAATAGATATGGAAGCTCGATCGAGACGAAATAATCTAATTGTTCGAGGAATTGTTGAAAACAGGGATGAAAACTGTTATACACGTTTGAGTGAATTCCTTGAGTCCAAGTTGGATATTGGAGCACGAGACATTTACATAACACCAGTGCATAGACTAGGAGGCAGGGTACCCGGTAGAAACTTCAATAATCGAATGATCATAGCAAACGTTAGAGACTATGGTGATATAGAGTACATTATGAAAAGGGCATCGATGTTGAAGCACATCCTGGCTTTTCAATTGATTACGACTATCCGAAAGAAATACAGGATGCAAGGTATAGACTATGGCCAAAATATAAAGAACACAAATCAAAATATCCCAGAGCGAAAGTGAATATTGTATACCCTGCAAAGATCGTAGCTGATGGCGTGTCTTGGCTGACGAATTTCCACAGTGGGGTCATTATTTGAGATATAACAGACTAACTGATATTGACATTATTGGCGGACATAATACGACCAGTGAAATACCGGTGTACACTCAGACACAGCCCCTCTCTGAGCCCCTCTCGTATATCCCGAATCAGGAACGAAGTCGTACTCAGATTGGTCATCCCCATATGGAATACGAAGCAACAACATCAAGCAATGATATGTGTATTCCCCCAACAAATAGAACTATATATCCTCCACCCGGCTTCTTACATACATGCCCACCTGTATGCCCACCCCCTAGTGTGAATCCTGGTTATGTTCGCCCTATTTCTCCAATCGACAATGTCTCCACAATGCCCCCTCCTGAGTATATGTCCCATTGTATCCCTCCCAGCTACGCCCCAACGTTGCCACAAAAACAATCACCACAAGGTACATTTACAAGATTATTGGCAAATACAGGTGAGAATACAGGTGAATACAGTCAACAGTGCGTATCGCAAACATCAGGCGAAAATACATTAAGTAACAAAAGAGAACTGACCACTACAGCAAGCAAAACACCTGGTTCAGTTCACGCACGTGAATCTGAAATAAGATTGGATGTAATACCTTCTTTGCAAACAGTTACACATAATATAGCCTCTGATCAAACTCAGTATTTCTCAGAGAACACGTATTTTGGTGAAACAATTAAATTAATTAATGATACGTCCAAAATGTTGAATACACATCCTAGTGGTAAAAAGCAAGTGGTGAGTGATCGCTTACCAGTACTGCAGCATGATGACAACTCACAAAGTATTTCCTCAAACTCAGATCAAACTTCTGCAAAGGAAATTGACGACATACACGTCGGCCAATCGCATGTGATCGTAGCATGCGTAGAACTCACTCTGCAAGTCCATACAGGCGAACTGGGTCAGCGGTCATAGATCGGATTTCCCCAGCTTCTATAAATAGAAGCGGGTTAAATGACGGAAGAACGGAACGATACACACGAGTCACAGCCTGGACGGAACGGAACGATACAAACAAGTCACAGCCTGTACGGAAAGGCACGAAATAGCACAGTACAGAGAAGGTCGCTATCCGTTGCGCCTATATAAATATAAACGGCTTATATAGCCGTCGAACAAATAAATTAAAATCTGAGTATCTACTAAATGTGTTTAATGTAAATGATATTATTCTGTTCACCGAAACATGGACTGATTTATTATCTGATCTGCACGTCCATGGTTTTGAATATTATGTTTTAAATAGAACATTATTAAAAAGTGGTTCGAAACGTAATTCGTTATATATGTCAGAAATGAATTTGTATCAGAAAATAATTTGATAATATTATTTGGGTAAAATATCATGTATTAAATTATGTACAGAAAAGGATGTTTATATTGGACTGTGCTATGTGTTACCCGATGATAGTAGCAGACAATCGTTAGTAGAAGATAGCATTTTTGATAGGTTGACTGAATCTGTTATACATGTCGAACATATTTCAAACAATGAAAGTAACTATGCATTTTTTGGCGATTTTAATGCTCGTACTTCAACATTACATGACTATGTAACGTATGATAATTTACTTGTACTTCAACATTACATGACTATGTAACGTATGATAATTTACTTGTACTCCAACATTACATGACTATGTAACGTATGATAATTTACTTGTACTTCAACATTACATGACTATGTAACGTATGATAATTTACTTGTACTTCAACATTACATGACTATGTAACGTATGATAATTTACTTGTACTCCAACATTACATGACTATGTAACGTATGATAATTTACTTGTACTTCAACATTACATGACTATGTAACGTATGATAATTTACTTGTTTCTGATATGGATATACTGCCTGATGAGTATCAAACAGATGCGGTATCTATACAAAGGTATTCTCAAGACAAAGGTCATATAAATAACAATGGGCGTATGTTACTTGATTTCTGTAAACAATCGGGTTACCGAATTGTAAATGAAAGGAAATGATTTTAATATTGGTAAATTTTCTTTTGTTAACAATAGAGGTTGTAGTGTTATAGATTATTTACTTTGTAAATCAGAAATGTTTGAATATATCGACAGCTCTAATATACATGTACCAAATATAGTTTCTGATCACTGTCTTATGACGGTGTCGTTCGTCTTTAATTGTGCTACAAACACTGTACCTTGTGTTGACTCTGCACAAGAAGCAGAAAGTCTTAGCTACAAGTACACGTGGAACAATGATTTGAAAATGCAATATATTGATAATATAAATACGGAAGAAAACGTACAATAAAATTATATTAACGAATTGTCAGAAGATATATTATTGTCAACATCAAGTAATGACATAGATTCGTGTATTGAGAAGTTAGAAGTTATGTTTAACAATATTGATCAATCAAATTATTACAGTTGTTGTGAGAATAACCAACCATGGTTTAATGATGAATGCTATGAAAAGAAAAGTATATTTTTTAAATGTTTAAATATGTACATAGATTGTAGAAATGATATTAACAGAATAAAGATGGTATAAGCAAGGTCTGTTTTCAAAGCAACATTAAGAAGATGTAGATAGTACTTTGATAAAGAAAAAACAAATAAACTTATAAATCTCAGGAATAAAAACGCCCGTCTATACTGGAACTTGTTGAAAGATGTATCAGGTGTAAAGAAATCAAATATATCTTTGTCATCATTCGAAACATATTTTAAAGCTGTAAATAACCCAGGCGATAGATTGTTCACTCACGCCTAGTGAAGAAATATTGTATTCCATTGAAAGATATGAAGATAATGAACTTAAAGTTATGTTTGAGGAATTAAATATTTCAATTACAACAAGTAAAATAAGTTTAGCAATTAGACAGTTGAAACATAGTAGGTCTGGTGGACCGGATTTATTAATTAATTAATTCTTCAGTGTGGGTAAAGATGTTCTGGTTCCAATTTTGTATTCTTTATTTAACAAAATATTTCAAATAGGTTACTTTCCATGTAGATGGTCCGAAGGTTATGTAATACCGTTACATAAGAAAGGAAGTATCAATAACGTTGAAAATTATAGAGGCATTACCTTGTTAAGCAGCTTGGGAAAACTGTTCACCCGTATTATCAATAATAGATTGAAGTCATGGGCAGAAGACTATACTATATATGTTGAGGCTCAAACCGGTTACAGGCCTAATATGAGCACGGTAGATACTGTTTTTGTTTTAAATGGTCTGATTTCACACTTTCTAAATCAAGGGAAGCAACTCTATGCATTGTTTGTAGACTGTACAAAGGCTTTTGATTATGTCGTACGTGGAAACTTATGGTATAAATTGATACAATTGGGATTAAGAGGAAATATATTAAATATTGTAAAATCTATTTATGAGTCTGTTAAATTTTGTAATACACTTAGCCAGGAATATACATGCCTACTTGGGGTTCGACAAGGAGAATGTTTATCTCCCTTTTTATTTTCGATATTTATAAATGATTTGGAAGACATGTTCATAAACAGCAAAATGGAAGGTGTTGATAAATAAATATGTTTAAGATTCTCTTGTTATTGTATGCTGATGATATTGTGATATTTGCAAATTCAGCAGAACAATTACAACGATGTATACATATATTGAATGATTATTGCAATATATGGAAACTTAAGGTAAATATTGCAAAAACAAAGGAAATGATATTTAAGAAAGGCGGTTCCATACCACGCAATACTGTGTTTTATTATGAAGGTGAAACTATTGAAATTGTTAAAGTATTTACATATCTTGGTATTGTATTCACTAGTGGTGGATCTTTTAGTACGACACAAAGTACTTTAGCAGGCCAGGCACAGAAAGCAATATATAAGCTAAATAAATATTTATATAAATTTACCTACATATCGCCAAAACATAAGTTAGAACTATTCGATAAGTTAATATCGCCTATTTTAAACTATTGTAGTGAGGTATTAGGTTTTGCAAAGGATCTATCTATTGAACGTGTACATTTGCAGTTTTGTAAGAAATTATTAGGTGTTAAAAAAAAACACACAAACATTAATGACTTCATATATGGAGAGTTGGGACGGTTTGTTCTCACTTTCCGAACCTTTTATTTGCACACATACTAATTATCCCCAATTATCTCTTCGCCCCTCAAACTTACCTGTATGTTCTATACTGTTCAAAAACTAAATGAAAGGCACACATAAACTTGTACTTGCAGTGTACTATTTCAAGGTCAGTTTCCTCTGTAATCATAAATCTCTAAAATGGCAAATGCGCTAGTCAATATACGGTTCATAGAGAATAGCAGAGGAAGTCAGACTCTAGTTCTAAATGGTTACATGTACAGCCTGAAAACCAGAAAACGGGAGTGTCGCTACTGGAACTGTGTCAACAAAGCATGCAATGCTAAAATTAACACTAAGAATGAGCTTCCTACCAAAATCACTGATGAACACAATCACCCAAGAGATGACAGCAGCATTGTTGCTGCGGACATCATGAGTGGTGTCCGAAAGCAGGTCCGAGGGTCAACACAGCCGGTGCCCTCCATCTATAACGATATGCTGGCAGACACAAGATCGATCGAATGGGACAATTCCACCCAAGAGGTTGTGGCTAATCTACCCACTTTCTACGAAGCCAAATCCAGTTTATATAGACAGCGGTCTAAGACTAGACCAGTTCTGCCAAAGATAAGGGCGGATGTCAACTTGGAAGGGAAGTGGATAGAGTCGCTTGCAGGGGAGCCATTCCTAATCGCCAATGACGGTGATGTGGCGCGAATGCTCATATTCGCCACCGTTGACAACCTGGCCCAGCTGTCTACAGCCGAGACCTGGTATATGGACGGTACCTTCTACGCTTCGCCGTCATATTTCTACCAGCTATACACCATCCACGCCATGATCGACGGGTATATGTGTCCCCTAGTGTATGGACTACTCCCAAATAAACAACAGACAATGTACACCAGATTCTTCACACTCATCCAGAATTTCGCCCGTGAACATAACATTCCTCTGTCCCCAGAAACGATAATGGTGGACTTCGAAACAGCAGCGTGGCGTGCTGTCAGTATCGTGTTTGTTGTGGTTCAAGTCCGTGGTTGTTTCTTTCACTTCACACAGTGTATGTGGAGAAAAGTACAATGTTGTGGTATTGTAGCTGACTTCAAGGACAATGAAGAAGTGAAGAAACTTGTGCTACGTGCTTCGGTACTGCCACTTGTCCCCCTAGCCTCTGTCGAAGATGTGTGGTTCCAAACTCTGGAAGAATGTGACAATGACTCAGTGCCGGTGTCTAAGTTTAAGGACTATGTGACTGAGCAGTGGGTAGAGGGAGACGCCGCTCCTGGAATCATTACGAGAATGATGGTCCACGCACTACCAATCATGTTGAGGGTTGGCACCATAAAATAAACAACCAACTACGACACTGCCATCCTAATATTTATACATTGATAGACCTGGTCCAGAAAAAGAGCAGGCTGCTAACGAGGCGAAGCTGTTTCAGCACGCCAACGGTGGAAAGCAGCGACCAAGGAAGCGGGTATACCGTGAGCGTGAGCAAATGCTCATCAGACTGAAGCACCAACTGCGAACTGGCGACATGGACATCATGACGTATGTTGATGCTGCTTCTCACTTAGTCAAATTAAAGTGAATATGTACAATACAAATATTTCAAGATTTATATCTATTATGTGCTATGCATGTTCATGTGTCTGTCTTATCCATGTAAATATCTATGTTTTCGATTTAATGCTTATAACTCAAAATAAAGAATATCTATCTATATGAAACTTATATTTATGAACAACTTTCCCAAATTTAGAAACACACATTTTCAGTACTACTGAACAATAGAGTTGAAAGGTGATAATTGGCGAAAATTGCTATACTTAGCAATTTTCGCCAATTATCACCTTTCAACTCTATTGTTACACCGAACAATACATTCCCCCAACACCTACCTCAATTTCTATAGGACTAATAAAAGGTTGGGAAAGTGGGAACACACCGTTGGGACATACATCGTTCAAATCAATACACATGTTTAATGTATTAAAATATTGGTTGAAAATTCTCCAACTGAGCAAGAATAAATTTGTGTTTATTGTATATAATATGTTAAAAAGGGACCTCGAACTTCACCCACGCAGAACAAATTGGTGTTCACAATTAAAAGATTTATTATGTTCACTTGGTTTTATAGATGCTTGGATCTTCCAAGGAGTTGGTAATATTGATATGTGTCTGTACTTAGTTAAACAGAGGTTAAATGGCCAGTTTATACAAAATTGGAATGCAAGGTTAACTGACTCTAGTAGTGCATTGTTTAATAGGAATATTGCTTCTTTCATATATCAATTATACCTAGATTGTTTTAATGTAAATACATTTTGTCAGGCTCTAACACGGTTAAGAGTCACCTCTCACAGGTTGCATATTGAATCAGGCAGGTGGTCTAGACCTGAACGCACACCAATTGATGAAAGAAAAGGTACTGTATGCAACGCAGTGGAAGACGAGTACCATTTTATTATTGAGTGTATAATATTTTTAGATATCAGGAAGCTGTATATACAAAAGAAATATTGGTGTAGACCAAGCATGAACAAATTTATTGAGCTTATCTCTTCAGAAAACAAAAATTGTAATTCGGAAACTTGGACTGTTTATTTATAACACATTTTCGATTAGAACTACTCTTTTGTATGCTAATTAGATACACTGTTTGGAAGTGGACACCGGATAGAGACGGGAATTTCCCTGAGTTATGTAATCTTTATGTTTCGTTTCGATAAAGGTTAACTTAAATGTGGTATCCGATTGTTCGATAGGATGGTATGTAATTATTTTAGGGAGTAGTAGTCCTGGTTTAAGATCTTTTGAATTTCGATGTTTTTTTATTCAAACAATTGTACATATTACATAGGTATATACACAGATAACAATTGTACACAATAGTATAACACAAAAGTTTGCTTTTTAATAAATAAGCTTGAGACTAGCTATTCCATCAATAAAGCGTTGTTTAACGAGATTGAATTTGGATTATAACAATTGTCAAATGACTTTTTTTTTGTGTGTTACAGAAAGGATTCCTACTTAAAACAACAACATATGTTAAAAACTAGGCATGCTCACTAGTAGTGTTATTGGAGTTGAGAAAATCTCTCCATTGGATTTCAAATTTACGATTGCTTCCTTTCATAAATGAAATTGTCTCCTCTATATTTAGATTCCATAAAACGTATGGTCTAAAATCTATCAACGTTGGCAATAATCTTGCACATTTAAGGTTTACGATCTTGTCAGATTATTGTCTACAACATTATATCTTAAGTATTCTATATAGACATGATACAACACTGTGCGTATTCCGGGGAGGGGGTCACATGTGTAGCGGGAGCCACGTAGGTAGGTATAGACCCCACCAACGGACCGGCTACACTCTGTGGTGCACTTATGAAAGTCAGCACAGTGTTTCATATGTCATTTTTTTCATTTTTAAACCATATATGAACTGATGGTTATATAGATACAGTTGATTGTGTGCTATAGATCAATGTATATAATGAAAATTTATTGTATTATAATTTGAAGTCTGTACAAAATGTTTGGCAAAGGCACTAAAATAAAACATTTATTTATTTACTTAATTAATAAAAAACCTAAGGATAATATTTCGTTTATACATTTACTTACCATGCATGTATGACATATATGCGTATACATATATACTATCGGGTAAGGTATATATGCATGACATTGTATTATACATGCAAATAATTAAATCATATTGCACTAAAGTTTTCTATTTTCATATGAAATGAAATAAATAAAATTGCATAAAGTTTAAATGATTTTTGGGTATAAAATTACAGGGCCTTCTCTTTGTTTTGTACGATGATCTGTTTTATTATGTGTGTTGTGTAGATTGTCTCTACAAAATGTAGTTTCACTGTTCGCTATCTCTATCATGCATATGTTTTGACCTCATGGGCTTTTTAGCCTAATGGTCTGTCTGTCTGTCTGTCTGTGTGTCTGTGTCTCTGTCTGTCTGTCTGTCTGTCTGTCTGTCGATCTGCCTGTCGGTCTGTCTGTCTGTCTGTCTGTCTGTCTGTCTGTCTGTCTGTCTGTCTGTCTGTCTGTCTGTCTGTCTGTCTGTCTGTCTGTCTGTCTGTCTGTTGCTGTCTGTCTGTCTGTCTGTCTGTCTGTCTGTCTGTCTGTCTGTCTGTCTGTCTGTCTGTCTGTCTGTCTGTCTGTCTGTCTGTCTGTCTGTCTGTCTGTCTGTCTGTCTGTCTGTCTGTCTGTCTGTCTGTCTGTCTGTCTGTCTGTCTGTCTGTCTGTCTGTCTGTCTGTCTGTCTGTCTGTCTGCAATAAAATATGGTTAATCAAAATAAAACTAACATGAGTTGGCATTGCTTACATACATTGTATTTTGCTATTGAATATGATGTAAATATATTTTAAACCACAAGAAATATTTCGAATCGCATGTATCGCTTCTAATTTTTATTAATGTATTTTTTTAAAAGTTCATTTTCTATGTCTTTATTTGTTACGTGTATATTGTATTTTACAAAGTGACTTATATGTATTATGCATAGTATATTATGAAGTATGTTTCGTGACTTACTTTGTGGGACAGAATAACCAACTGAAGTATATAAATACGGTGGGAAAACAACCACAAAAAGACCACCAAGAGAGTCGAACCAACGACATCAAAAGACAAGTTGTATTGTTGTGCGCGCTCTTGCTCACTGCGCTATTTAAATTCGCTTCTATTTTAGCTACATTCGGTTGTATTAGTAAATCACCGTTACTGTTTACCACAGCACGTGCATGTAAGCAACGCCAATTTAAGTGAGTAGACCTGTAATATCCGAGCAATAAGCAACTTACACAACACTTTAATATTCAATAGTATTTTACATTTTATGTTGCATTTCAGCTAGCTAAGATGCCCGATGGATTGAAGATTGGCTTTCAAATGTCATCCCATGAACGATGGAGTTGGATCACTATACAGAGGGTAAGCATCCCATTCTATGATAAGGTGCGTGCATTACCTGCCCCATATACACCAGTCGACAAAAAGGCACATAAACCATAATTTGCATAACAGTATTATATATTGTCACCCCGTTTAAAAGAGACACCTTTTATGAACACATATGTACTTTTAGCATCCTATAATTGCATGCCAAATATCAGGCTGATATGCAACCATTATTTAACTAGCTGGCCGCTAACCAACCGGCCATATCAGAAAGAACACCATACAATGTTTGAACTTTCGACAGTCAGCTCCGTAAGTGGACCCCTTAACCATGAATACAGTGTATATTAAAACATATTGTATCAGTAGCACTCCTGTACTTTCGAATGTACCCATCTTGTTTGTTCAGGCCATCATCGGGATTGAACTAGGTTAATATCTTCTAGCTACATACAGATAGTCAGTTATTACTTAGATGTGAATGTTAGCCTATCTTTGACGTTATTTGCATACCACTATACTGTATATCACGCATGCGCACTCGGTATTAGTTTGTTTACTTTCCGTAGCGTCCCAATGTCAAATCTGCCATATAACAGATGTTATATATTTCGGGTTTTACGCCTGCATCAGCACCATTTTGGGCTATATCGCCGGCGGGTATAACAGATGTATTGAATTAGATGCACAAACACGAGTGTTGAAATATTACTACGAAACTATATAGCAGATGTATGTAGTTTCCTAGTAATATTTCAACACTCGTGTTTGTGCATCTAATTCAGTAATTGTGTTTTTATTCCTGATAAATGGATAATGGAGAGCATGATTTCGATTATTAAATGTTAAAAATACGTGGTTGGTTTCATCAGCTTAGGTATCGACCCGATGTAACTTGATATCAACCTTCGGTCTCAGGCTGATATTGAGTTACCTCCGGTCGATACATATGCTGGCTGATATGAACTAGCCACGTAATAACCGTTAACTAGCTACCAACCCATGCAATGTGCATCATAATAACGTTTGTTTTTCAGTTGCTAGTCCAGAACGCTATATATGGTATCGTGATCGGGTTGAGTTTAGCGTGTCCTATGTTAATAATTGCAACTGGTAACTTGATAACTGGCCTACTGGCTACACTATCGCTGTGTTGTTGTACGACGTGCGTTGTGGGTGTCGTTGTGTTGGGAGGTTGGAAGGTCGGGGTACGTACGTTAAGCCTCTTCATTGGAGAGATAGTGCATAGTTTGATCCCCGTTATGATTTATAGGTGTTATTAATGTCAAAACTGCATGAACAGGTCTGATGCATGCAACGGTTTTGTGCGAATAAGTCACAATTTGTTTGTGTCGTCGTCGGGCTTTGTCTTGAGTCGTTCTTGTGTCGTAACCGGTGATATTGCATCGTCCTGTGTCGGTATAAACAGTTCGAGTTAGCCGACGTGCTTGTCCGACTATCATGCGTTAACTATGAAGACCAACTGTAGTCATAGCGACCGTGACATTGTAAGCAGGGAATAATGCATGTGGTGCTCGCGCGAGTGTGTGTGGTATTGTTCGAATCCAAATGCTTTTTGTGCGACTTTTACCCCTAAAACAAACAAACAAACACACACACACAAACAAACAAACACACATACACACACACACACATAAACAAACAAATACACACATAAACAAACAAATACACACATAAACAAACAAATACACACATAAACAAACAAATACACACATAAACAAACAAATACACACATAAACAAACAAATACACACATAAACAAACAAATACACACATAAACAAACAAATACACACATAACAAACAAACAAACAAACACACACATAAACAAACAAACAAACAAACACACACACAAACACACACATAAACAAACAAATACACACATAAACAAACAAATACACACATAAACAAACAAATACACACATAAACAAACAAATACACACATAAACAAACAAACAAACAAACACACACATAAACAAACAAACAAACAAACACACACACAAACACACACATAAACAAACAAATACACACATAAACAAACAAATACACACATAAACAAACAAATACACACATAAACAAACAAACAAACAAACACACACACACACAAACACACACATAAACAAACAAACACACACATAATCAAACAAATACACACATAAACAAACAAATACACACATAAACAAACAAACAAACAAACACACACACAAACACACACATACACAAACAAATACACACATAAACAAACAAACAAACACACACACACAAACAAACACATAAACAAACATACAAACAAACACACACACAAACAAACACATAAACAAACAAATACACACATAAACAAACAAACAAACAAACACACACACACAAACAAACACACATACACACACAAACAAACACACATACACACACAAACAAACACACATACACACACAAACAAACACACATACACACACAAACAAACACATAAACAAACAAATACACACATAAACAAACAAACACACACACAAACAAACACACATACACACACAAACAAACACATAAACAAACAAACAAACACACACAAACAAACACATAAACAAACAAACAAACACACACACAAACAAACACACATACACACAAAAACAAACACACATACACACACAAACAAACACACATACACACACACAAACAAACACACATACACACACAAACAAACACACATACACACACAAACAAACACATAAACAAACAAATACACACATAAACAAACAAACACACAAACAAACACACATACACAAACAAACACACATACACACACAAACAAACACACATACACACAAAAACAAACACACATACACACACAAACACACACACACACAAACAAACACACATACACACACAAACAAACACACATACACACACAAACAAACACACATACACACACAAACAAACACACATACACAAACAAACAAACACACATACACAAACAAACAAACACACATACACAAACAAACAAACACACAAACAAACACACATACACAAACAAACAAACACACATACACAAACAAACAAACACACAAACAAATAAACAAACACACATACACAAACAAACAAACACACAAACAAATAAACAAACACACATACACAAACAAACACACAAACAAATAAACAAACACACATACACAAACAAACAAACACACAAACAAACAAACATGTTATAGATGATGATGATGTGAGTTGTACTGATTACACTGAGCTATTATATAACTTTTTGTACGTTTATTTATCGTCGCTACCGGTTGCCCATATGAGCGACGCCTCCTGAAGAGATTAGTTATTTTAGATTTTGGAGGATAGTGCATGAAACAGACAGAGACCCATTCCAGAATCTCCTCTGGTTCTTTTACGTGCACGGTGTAAAGCACCGACACGAGACCTCGGGTTAACGTCCCATCTGAAAGACTGTTAATATTATATAACACAGATAGTTGCCGACTCATATAACAATTATCTCCTTATTGCGGTCTAGCAATGCATGACTACATGCCATTTACATGTCAATATGAACGGATACAACATAACGGCTAAACTTATATATATCTTCTAAGTAATCATCTTCCGCATATATGTGTAGACCGGGGAGTTTATAGATATAACAAACTCTGGTTGTTTTCGTATTTTCGTATATATGGATATAAAGAGCCTGTAAAATACAATATATACATAATATTATTATGTACAAATCATTCTACTTAATTTCACAATACAAACTAGTAAATACACAAGTCCAATTCAAGCATTTCAAATAAATATTTTACAATGTAAAATATCAAAGATAAAACATTACATTACCAGAGTCCGGCTATCAGCTGATACATATAATGTATATATGTATATAGTTACTAGTATAGTATATATTAATGTAAACAGGATAGCTTCGCAACTTGTCCGTTTGACTATTAGAGATAGAGTGTGGGATAAGGGTCTTGAACAAGTTAGTTGGAAAGTGCACATAATTAGTTGAGTTAGTTCACTCATTCACACATCTGACCTGATTGTCACTCACAATCACTCACCCATAATACTTTATACACAATAGTAGTGAAGACTAGTATATATTATACAAAGACATAGTATGGGACTAGGCTATATAATTATGATATGCTTCAGACCAGTGATTTTATTAGGCCATATAGGGGAAACTATTGGGTGGTACGCTTGCAGCAGGGTTTGGAAACATTATAATGTACATGTACTAAATATCAATAATTATTTCCCTTTAACATAAATATGACATGGGTTACATATGCATGGCGGGCTATATTGTTACCTACGACCTTTGCATACGAGAACGGGAACACATACGAAAAACAATGATGGACATTTCAACACTTAATATTATTCAATTTAATGACAGAATGGATTTACGAATTTCCCATTTATATAGAAGAATTAACGGATTTATGTCTTCGTTGTTAAATCGGAGAACGGATATTTTAGAAGCTGTCGAATTAGTTTTGTCCTCCTATATATAGACTTTGGGGGTGTAAGAATTCCGTCTCACCCTGTAGGTGTGTCCCTATTAACCAATCGTAACTGTATAAAGTAAAGTAAAAGTAAAGTGTTTGTTTATTATAGTGTCACCCCTATTTAAAGGGACAGTCATTTCTGACTTATGAGACACCTCTTTTTATGAACATCAGTACTTCCCGAATCCTATGCTTGTATGCCAGGCGCCAGGCTGGTAGGCAATCGGTAACCATTATTTAACTAGCTGGCGGCTCACCAACCGGCCATATCAGAACGAACCCCTGACGAGATTCGAACCTTCAACCTCCCGCTCCGTAGGCGGACGCCTTAACCACTGGGCCACGGAGACGGTATATACATCCATTCACCAATCGACGCGCTCCATTACAACAACAGTTCAGCGATTAGTTCCATGAGCGCGCGCCGTTCAAAATGTAGATCCATTCACTCTCCAAATCACCAATGGAGCCGCCATCAGAACGGAATAGTTGAACAGATAGAACTGAACAGATAGAATGATGAACAGGTTAATAGTCACTAGGTGTTGTTAAATACCTTCCGCGAAATACCAATGCGGTAATACAAGCCAGTTTCTGTGATTAGGGTATGTAAGCACATGTCACGATTCAGATGACAAATATTGGATAAGATGTTCGTCTCTCGGTAAATGTACGACCCAGAAGCACGGGAGGATGTCTAAAGGATACACTAATGAAGCGACCTTATTTGGTCATATATTGTTAGCTCGTGTTTCATATTTGCTTTACCAGTTTCCACAGTAAAGCTCACATTATAGTATTGTCATTAGTATTCGCGTATAGTACTCACCTTACAATATTACGGAATTCCAAAAGATTGACACTGGTGCGAGCCGTTTTCTAATGAATCCAAAACAGTTTGGCCCAATTAAACCGTTTGTTTCTAGAGTTTTATTCTCACAGTGTATATCCATATCAGTTTGTTCATATATTTTATATATGTGTCATGCTTATAATTGCAATAGTATTGTATATAATCAAGCAGTGCAATATGATTAAACTAAAATTAAGCATGTGTTTGATC
Source organism: Archivesica marissinica (assembly GCA_014843695.1). NCBI lineage: Eukaryota > Metazoa > Mollusca > Bivalvia > Venerida > Vesicomyidae > Archivesica > Archivesica marissinica. The sequence continues at coordinate 58,047,374 of CM026392.1, forward strand.
AGTTTACATCTAGCACCATTGTATGTATTACATCTATGGCTGTTGTTTTATACAGTCATGTAAGAGATACATGCAGCAACATATGATTACATCTAGCACCATTGTATGTATTACATCTATGACTGTTGTTTTATACAGTCATGTAAGAGATACATGCAGCAACATATGATTACATCTAGCACCATTGTATGTATTACATCTATGACTGTTGTTTTATACAGTCATGTAAGGGATACATGCAGCAACATATGATTACACTTAGCACCATTGTATGTATTACATCTATGACAGTTGTTTTATACAGTCATGTAAGGGATACATGCAGCAACATATGATTACATCTAGCACAATTGTATGTATTACATCTATGGTTGTTGTTTTATACAGTCATGTAAGGGATACATACAGCAACATGTGATTACATCTAGCACCATTGTATGTATTACATCTATGACTGTTGTTTTATACAGTCATGTAAGGGATACATGCAGCAACATATGATTACATCTAGCACCATTGTATGTATTACATCTATGACTGTTGTTTTATACAGTCATGTAAGGGATACATGCAGCAACATATGATTACATCTAGCACCATTGTATGTACTACATCTATGACTGTTGTTTTATACAGTCATGTAAGGGATACATGCAGCAACATATGATTACATCTAGCAGCATTGTATGTATTACATCTATGGCTGTTGTTTTATACAGTCATGTAAGGGATACATGCAGCAACATATGATTACATCTAGCACCATTGTATGTATTACATCTATGACTGTTGTTTTATACAGTCATGTAAGGGATACATGCAGCAACATATGATTACATCTAGCACCATTGTATGTATTACATCTATGACTGTTGTTTTATACAGTCATGTAAGGGATACATGCAGCAACATATGAT
>CM026392.1:58053290-58130364 GCA_014843695.1 Archivesica marissinica
GTACACGACTTTCTTCTTGGGACATTTTCCAAACTCAGCAATGTGACCACAGACGCTTTGTTTATTTACAAACCGTAATCTGGGTCATAAAAGCTTTATTAGGCACTGATTAATAAAGCAAAAATTATTAGGCAGGCCGTTTTTGTTCGTTATTTCACATGAAGGTAGGATAAATAGAGAATATTAGGTTACTGTCTTATAAATTTTAATTTATTAGGCGAGTCGGAGAAAAAATACAAGGCGAGGCTCTGCCGAGCCTTGTATTTTTTCGGAGACGAGCCTAATAAATTAAAATTTATAAGACAGTAACCTAATATTCTATTTATCCTACATTCTGAGTGTGCACCCGACACAAAAACAAACAAACTACCCATGACAGCTTACAAACTCGCTACGCACTTGGTAATATGTTGCGCATTGATATTTCTCTTTATAGATACACGATAAATGACATTTCTCTGACAACAGTAGTTTCCAGAGGGGTCTCATCGAGTGCTGTTAATTCATCCCAAACAACCTGACAGTTTGCCTGTACACGACTGTCTTCTTGGGACATTTCCCAAACTCAGCAGACAACACAATGTGACCACAGACGCTTTGTTTATTTACAAACCGTAATCTGGGTCATAAAAGCTTTATTAGGCACTGACTAATAAAGCAAAAATTATTAGGCAGGCCGTTTTTGTTCGTTATTTCACATGAAGGTAGGATAAACTAATCTATTGTTCTGGCGTAAGGCACGTATTTTTAAAAAGCATGTATACCGTAAAGTTATCGAACTATATGTTATAGGAACGTGAAGAGCAGTAGTCAGTATGTTATGAAATTCCACACAATACCAATCTGCAAAAACAACCGCATGCCATTTTAAAGTCTTTCAGTGTAAGAGTGAAGAAAAGCTGGTCACGAAACGTGAACACGATATATTTATTCGCAGTTCCATCCATTGTTTCATATATTGCTTTATCGATCTTTCAGTTTCGTTGTTCCGCTCTTGCTATGTTGGTCTAAACACAAATGTATTCGACATTCTATAACATAATTTACAAGAAATTATGTACACAATAAATACAAGTGGATTGAAATGAAAGCTAAAATCTTGCTGTGTTGTTTTGTTGCTGTCTTGGATTGTCTTTGTGTTGAACTTTAACACCACCAGGTCAACAGCACGACACGACGAAATGAGCCACTGGCTGAATATAGTTATACACCAATCTGTATAATTTATGCACTGAGGACAATAACATGATGAATTTCATAGATTAGTTGAAGGAGATGGCAGACGGAATGATTGATCCAACATAAACCCCTAATCTTATTAAGCCGACAATTATGATATAGAGACCATATATATATATATTGAACAATCAACATATAATTTAATTATTATTCTATGCATTGCTATTTTGGTTTTGGTAAATTACATGTCGATTTAAATTATCGTTTGTCGGGTCGGGTATATCTGGTTTATATAATATTTGCTTTGGGTAAATATTTCAATCATTCAATCAATCAATTAACGAATGAACGAACGGATTCAATTGATGTTCGCATGTCATTTATTGTATTAAGTGAAGGCCATACTTAATGCAAATAAGTACTGTACAAAAATAAAGAATTTATAATTATTATAGTTATTACGTCAATGCAGTATACGTTGAAGTCGCTTACGTGAATAGCAAAACTCATACTATTATAGGCGAGGCGTTAACGTTGTATATCACAATGTAAAATACATTTATAGTTGTACTATTTCGCGCCATGTCAAGTATATCTATAATGTGCTCAAGTATTACACTTGCATATGTATTTCAACGAATTGAAATTCTAAAGAAATGTAAAATTCCGCTTCTACTTCTAACTAAATCTGGAAATTACGTGACGTGTAATTGCTGTTCTGCCTTCATGGCGTCACCTCGCCGCAACTCATTGACTCGTGCACGCACAATTTGCAGTATTTTCATTTTTGAGTGAGCATAATTATGGTAATAAACTAATAAAATGTCTATTGTAATGTAATGTTATAAATGCATAAAATATGCGCGTTATCGTCGTAAGCTCAATCCTTTTGCACATTGAAAATGTCATGTATATGGATATTATCAGGTTTTATGTCAGGGCCCGCGCTGGCAATAGTCAGAGTAGCCATTGGCTACAATATGGAAAAATTGGCTAATACAATCTCAGTTTGGCTAAAATGATAAAAACGACAAAAATCTGTAAAATAATCGAAAATTGGAAATTGTGATCAAAGAAATAATAGATATTTACCACATGCCATGGCATTTATTATATTTAATATTACAGTTTTAAACCTGACAGCTAATCTGAGTAATCCTATCAAAACAGGATGTTTATTTGGCATAATGTATGTTAAACATGTGACCGTAATGTAATTGTAAATTGTATTCCTCATTGTGAAGAAGTTGCAATAAAATTATACTAATTTAAACATGATATATTTTGAAGGAAGTGTGCAATAATATAGACAGAGTACCATTCCAGCGGCTCCTCCGGTTCGTTTACGTACACGATGTATACTACCGACACGAGAGTCTTAATCTTAAGAGTATCTTAAGTCTCACCGCCGAAATATTCGGATATTTGTCCTATTGGCATAGTATATCGGGGGAGGGGATTGTCGAATCTACGACCATTGGATTACAAGTCTAGCACGTTGACAATTGGACAACTGATCCGCTAGGACGAGACTTGTTGTCTGTTACATGATATTAATAAACTCGATTTCAAAGCTTTTCTAAAGCTCGCCTGCTAACCTGATACATTTGTTGAAAGGCCATGTGGTGCAACTTCACATTGTCTTCACAAGAAATTCTATTTTACCGCCTGTTTTCTTCCTGGTTATAATGAAATATACTAAATTCTGTTTTGATTTTGGGGTTGAAAGTCTCATCGACAGCTTAAGTTATATGGTGACTCCCCAGCTATTATTGATGGAGGAAGACCCAGATGCTCCTTCGAGCAGATTTCAAACACGGACAGGCACCCATTTAAAACCACCGACCTACCTTAAGCCAGCTGGATAACATCCTCACATGAAATAATTAGACACCTCAGTGGATTCGAACCTGCAGTGGTGAGGGGCAGGTGACCTGAAATCAACGACAATAACCACTCGGCAACGGAGGCCACTATACTAAATTCTAAAGAAATATACTTGAGTTAAAGCAGAATTACATCGTATAAAATAAAATATATTTGAAAAATTCAATTTTTACGTACTACTACACATTCTAACATTATACTTTGTGTGCTTATGTTCATTTGGTAAACAATGTTTGTTTGCGATAAAACAAACTCGAAAGCGAAAGTAAGACTTTCCGAGTCGATCGGTCACGCACTTGTTTATAACCGGAACGCATCGTCCGCATTTGTTTACATTCAAAATGCATCGACCCCATTTGTCCCATGTTGTCTTTTTTAATTAAATTACTTGATATGTTGATTCATACCTCTGTTAGCTAAGTCTTTTAGGGGCATTTCTACATCCCCACAAGGGGTTCGACGTTAAAGGAAGATATATAGATAGTATTTCATGTTAAAAATATATATACGCTGTTTTCTACATCCTCTGTTGTTTCACGCATGCGCGCTATGCGTGTTTACATTTCGTGTGTTGATAAACAAATTCGCGTATACGACGGTTTAAATTTATTGGAATTTTATCGTTTCTGAGCGACTATTTCGATGTTTGTAAACAAACAAACACACACACACACACATTATTATTTATATTTTACCCAAAACATCCTTTATTACGATGTAATGCTGCTTTAGTGTGTCTGTGTGTTTGCTTAGCAGTGTCACCACTCAGCACTGCTGAAAGGGCAAGCCCTTTTAGACTGATGAGATAACCGAACAAATGGAGCTACGGACAAATGGAGCTACGGAGAAATGGAGCTACGGACAAATGTACTATGAAAAAATGGAGCTACGAATGAATGGAACTACGAAGACATGGAGCTACGGAGAAATGGAGCTGCGGACAAATGGAGCTACGGACAAATGGAGCTGTGGAGAAATGGAGCACGAACCAATGGAGCTACGAACAAATGGAGCTATGGACACATGGAGCTATGGACAAATTGAGCTGCAGACAAATGGAGCTACGGACAAATGGAGCTGCGGATTAATGGAGCTACGAACAAATGGAGCTACGGACAAATGGAGCTACGGACAAATGAAGCTACGCAGAAATGGAGCTACGAACAAATGGAGCTGCGGACAAATGGAGCTATGGACAAATGGAGCTACGGTGAAATGGATCTACGAACAAATGGAGCTACGGAAGAATGGAGCTACGGACAAATGGAGCTACGGAAGAATGGAGCTACGGACAAATGGAGCTACGAACAAATGAAGCTACGGAGAAATGGAGCTACGAACAAATGGAGCTACGGAAAAATGGAGCTACGGACAAATGGAGCTACGGACAAATGGAGCTGCGGACAAATGGAGCTACGAACAAATGAAGCTACGGACAAATGGAGCTACGAACAAATGGAGCTACGGACAAATGGAACTACGGACAAATGGAGCTACGGACAAATGGAGCTACGAACAAATGGAGCTGCGGACAAATGGAGCTACGGACAAATGAAACTATGCAGAAATGGAGCTACGAACAAATGGAACTACGGACAAATGGAACTACGGACAAATGGAGCTACGAATAAATGGAGCTGCGGACAAATTGAGCTACGAACAAATGGAGCTACGGACAAATGGAGCTACGAACAAATGGAGCTGCGGACAAATGGAGCTACGGAGAAATGGAGCTACGGACAAATGGAGCTACGGACAAATGGAGCTACGGAGAATACTGAACGAAAACGAAAGACTATCCTGCTCAAATAAGATGATATATTTTTCCAATGGAAATTAAAACTATCTTAGGCTTAATTAAATCCTTTTTTTATTATTTAACGTCGCTCAAATGGGCAACGGGCATATTATCTAACAACACATTTCCTAGGCAGGCTCCAGTGGTTAATCAGTACTTTGTGCAACAACCTCCGTAAGAAAGTACCAATTGTTTCTTAAAGAGACACGGTCTAAGTGGGGCTCGAATCCGTGACCATCAGTGGTGATAGGTTACCGTGATACTAGTCAGCGACCTTAACCACTCTCCACGGAGGCGGGCAGTATTCAAGGGTTTAATTTCTTTACTAAAACGCTTTACTCGTTGAGTAAATTGGCTGTTATGGAACTGAAGCTTATCTGTACAGGTTGGCAGGATAGTTATAAGGACACAGCGCCTCTCAAATAGGGGAGAATATATTTGGTTCTGGGACTAGTGGCAGATTGAGTTCTTACACTAGAGAAACTATATAGAGAGAGTTATGTACGATTATTAAATATGTAGCGTTTTGAAGCAGAGTGACTGCATCCCACGAACAGGCCAGTGGGCCGCAACGGACATGGTACTATGGTACAGCAGCGCCACAAAATTGCACCCGTATTTACTAGGGTATTGATTGAAGAAAATCGCCGAACAGGCAACACGAATGCTCAAGTAGCCTCATTTATGTGTGTGTGTGTGCGCGTGCGTGCGTGCGTGCGTGCGTGCGTGCGATTTGTATTTAAAGCGACATTACATTGCAAAACGCCAACTAAATGCATTGTTCACGTATAAATGCATTGTTACTACAAATTCTTCCGATTCTATTCAAACACAAATATTGAATCAATAAATAGTGTCTTTGTGGACTACAAACTTTCAAACGTGAATGTAGGATTTCATATACCGGTCATCCACGCTCCTGAATTGACATTTCTTTGTCATTGTTGTCAATACTAAACGCTTGATACTGTCGCTTAGAGATAATAAATATAACTAAAATTAAGTCTACAAATAAATATGCATAGGCACACATGTGAGATATAGCGGCAAATCTGTACCATAAATATCGTTATTCGGGATACACAGGTTGTATTGCACATGTATGTCGACCCTGTTTACATTATTTTGTTATGTCAACAAACCGCATATACGAAGATTGTTTATTGGTTGAAATACTTAAAAAATTATACCATATAATAGGAAATTATATTCTGTATAAATTTGTGTTTTCACTGATGTAATGTCGCTTTAATGATATGAATATCAGTGATTAACCAGCATCTGTTTTTCAAATATAAATCTCCTTTTAATCATTTCGCATTGTTTGGCGATAATCAGGAGGGAAACCTGTTTATATCTTATATATCGTGTATCCGGTGGACATGCACATTGTCCATGTACACACGTCCATTCACTGTAATGCTATCAATATATCACTTGCAGTGATACTGGGATGTGACCTTCCTGTGTGTGTGTTTTACGTTTATTTATCGTCGCTACCTGTTGTCCATATGAGCGGTGCCTCCTGAAGAGATTAGTCATTTTAGAATGTTGCAGGATAGTGCAATGATACAGACAGAGACCCATTCCAGAGTCTCCTCTGGTTCTGTTACGTGCACAGTGTAAAGCACCGACACGAGACCTCGATTTACCGTCACATCTGAAAGACTGTTAATTTTATTAGGGTCAGACGAGGGATCGAACCTGCGATGTCTCAACGTGGTTATCGAAATGCATTATAAATGGTTGAACAGTAAGCGAATCAAAGGTAGGTAGATAAATATATTTTATGCCACCATATGATGAGATACATGTATAAACAAAGTCAATTCACAACAAAATGAACAGATGAAAGGGAACATAGTACGTTTTACACATATATGCACTATAATATACATAATATACACACATACACAAATACACACACACACAAACAAATACATACCTACATACCTACATACATACATACACACACACGCACGCACGCACGCACGCACGCACGCTATATCCTTGCACTATCCTCCAAAATCAAAAATGACTAATCATTTCAGGAGGCGTCGCTCATATGGGCAACCGGTTGAGACGATGGAGTGATGTCTCTTTGGAGTAGGAACTGACAAATATAGCTCTGAATAAAATTGGAATTTTACTTTGTATTAGGATGTTTTATGGATAATATTTGGATTATTTAGACATGCAAACTGATAACATGATCATACTATACTTGAAAAGAATACAAAACCTTTAAAATGCTTCATTTTATATAATCAGTTAGTTAGTTGTGGTGAAGGAATCCTATGAAGGACGCCATTTTGTTCTAGACAATACATTCCATTGTATAAACCTTATATAATCCATTGTTCAGTGTAACACAATAACATACAAAGAATGCACTATATGTGCATGTGTCACGCTCGATGAAACTGTAGATACAGGGTGTGTGAAAAGTAATGGCGGACTTGAATTCAACTTCAAATGTAAAAAGTGAACTAAACTGACTCCAGTATGAACACGACACCACTTAAAAATCCCAAGAAGAAGCCTAATAAGGACAAATGTCCAGATAGGAAAGGAGGTGAAAATAGAAATGAAGACACCGAACTGAAGGATATCAAACAGCAAATTAACAACAAACTTTCCAATGTAATGCAAAAAAACGATCGTAGCTTACGATTGATGATAAAAGATACAATCTCTGAACTGAAGAATGATCTGTTGAACTCGGTTGTGAAACGAATTGAAATTTTAGAAACAACAATCTTCGATAAAGACAGTCTCAAGATAATAATCGAGAATCTAAACAGTCTCAATAAAACAATCGAGAAGCTAGACAAAAAACCAGATGATCAAAATAATGAAAATAGCCGATTAAGGCGTGAACTCAGAAACAGTGAGAATAAAACGGATGGATTTTTAAGTAACACCCGAGCAATACAACAGACTCAATAGCATTCGAATAAATGGCATAATCGAAGAAACAATGGATAAGGTCATGCCAATAAGAGTGGGTGGAAAACCAGAAACTCGAGTCCATGATGAAGACAACCAAGAAAAACCACTCTTGCAATTGGTCACAAGAGTACCAGGGAACGTGGACACAACAGCAGCTGTTGTCATCAAGACACTAAACAAAGAAATGCCAGTTCTATAGCAACCAGTTGGGGACATCGACTTGTGTCACCGATTGGGCAAGAAAAATGATACTAAAATTAGACAGATCATTGTTAAATTCACTTCAAGGCTCATACGCAACAAGATCTTGAGGCGTACAAAGGAACTACCCAAGCCTATGTTTGTCACAGAAGACTTAACCAAAACATATCATCTTGTTCTAATGAGTGTTAAACGGAAGCAACCGGACGAAGTAGATACAGCCTGGACCATGAACGGCAATATTTTCTACAAAGACAAAATGGGCAACGTGCACAAAGTTCTGCACAAAGACAAAAATCTGATAAATTTGAATGAACCAAAACTGTTTAGTGGAACTGTACATTTAAAACTTCGTGATATATAATTATAAATATATCTATATAGCTATGCATTATGAGAGCACTTTATATTACTGTTATATGCATGATTTACCAGACTAGGCCAGGAATGCAACATGTCCGTTTATATTTGCTTGACTGAATAATAGCAGACGGTTGATTGTCAACATAATGAGATGATTGGCAGTAAACAAACACTATATATTATGTTGGCCTAAAATGATGCATACAGTGGTGACGTATCATTTAAATGAACAACGATTATCTATATTGGTATATGCATAGGATTTAGGCCGAAATCGATCTAAAATGTAAACTATTGGACTGTGCGCGTTGCGTTGCTATTTGGTCCCGTTTGACGCTTATATATTACTTATAATACAAACGTATATAATTATCAAGATCTTATTAATTAAAATGTCGTAAAATTACGTATATGATTTAATATAATACTCCGGCCTTTGGACAGCAGTTCAATATTGATAATAATGGACTGCCAGTAAAAAGGTATGACGTCACGATTGTATTTGAAGGAACGTTGAAATATGTCTATTTGAAGTCTTTATGTCATAAACAAACATGCCAATATTGTCATATAGTAAGTAATTCTATCCAAATATAATGGACTATATTTTTTATCTTAGATCACGCGACTGGATTAAATGCCACGGAATATCAACGTGAATTGATCAATTGTTATTGAGGTATCCCTCACAAACAGTTCCTAGTTTTTGCCATACAGGGTTGATAGCTTAGACTGACAATTTGATCTGTGTAACATCCACATGGTGTCTGTTCCGAGGAGTGTATCACAGCTGAGGCGTGACCTCGTTGGTAGAGTTTGACTCTATCACTTGACATACACTCTGTGATGCAGCCCTTGGAAGCAGATTCTATTTGGAGTGTTCTAACTTGCCATAAATTGACCAGCATATATTTGTTTCGGAATGTTTATATCACAAACACAGATCTTAAACCTTGCTAAGTATATTTATTATGCAAATCATACAAGAAATCAATAGATCATTACCATCATTCCTTACATTGCTATTATACTGTTATATTTCATGTTTCTCTGTAAACTGTGTATATATGTGATGCTATAAGCATCTGCTGATGTTTAATGCAATAAATATTGTATTGTATTATATGCCTAAGTTATTATTTCAATTAATGTTTAAATGATATTTTTCCGTGAAGATGGAATAAAAGGCATGTGAACCATTCCTACATGTGAAAGGATTTAGTAGTAGATACCGATTCAATCGGATTGGTACATACATGTATACACTGTCATATTGATATATATGAAAGATACAATTTAGTTACTTCTGCATATCACGCAACATAATAATACTGCTGCTTTAGATATGTATATACTTACTCTATGCCTAACAAACATCAATTACCTATGTAAATTGTACTACATAATTACTTATTCTGTATCCGATAATATTTTTTTTTTTAATTGAATTCTAGAAAAATCTTTAATGCTGCATGTAAAATTCTAGATCCTTTCCTGTTATGATACTTATATACTTACCCAATACATTAATATATTACTCATTTACGGATGTAAATACTACATATTGACATTGTTTTACCGGATTCGTGTATATTTCCTATACAGTTTTCGAACCTAATCCCAAACAAAAACCTTAATGATGCACGTACAATTCTAGAAACTTTCCGGTTTTGATATTTACATGTATATACTTACCCAATACATTACTATGTTACTCATTTACAGATGTAAATTCTACATACTGACATTGATTTACCGCATTCGAGTATATTTCCTATACAGTTTTCGAACCTAATCTCATTCAAGCACTACAATGTGGTCGGACATTTTCCTGGATCCTTTCATTACAACTACATATACTATTTTTCTAAACGATCGTTTCCATCATGGATTCATGTTTATATTTCATTTGTAAAGCAAAATGGAAACCGTAATATGTTCATATAATGTCCGCGGGCTTGCAAACACCAAGAAGCGACTGCAAATATTCCAGTGCTTAAAAAGCAAAAAAATGTCAATATGCCTCTTACACAGGAATCTCATTCTACTAAAGAATCATTTGGAAAATGGAAATCAGAATGGAAAGGTGAGGCATATTTTAGCGGAACAAAACACAATAATGAAGGTGCCGCAATTCTTATTAATGAAGCATATCCATGCGTAATCACAAACTTTGAAGAAATAATAAACGGTCGAATAATTTCACTGGAACTAAAAATAAAAGACCTTCAATTCACTTTAATCAATATTTATGGACCAAATACAGATGACCAACACTTTTACAAAGTGCTAGAAAAATACCTGCTAGATAAAAATGTTTTAATAGGCGGTGATTTTAATACAATATTAGATGTTGACAAAGATAAGAAAACGGTCGAAAGGATACGCATCTTAAATGTAGACAAACAATTTATGACGCTATAAAACAATTTGGTAGATATTTGGAGACATTTAAATCATTCTGTTCCTCAATTTACATGGCATTCAAATACGAATCCACCAATATTCAGCAGACTGGATTATTTCCTAATATCTGAGTACCTATGTAATTCCAAGTTTTAAATCTTATCATTCAATAGTTGTTCCAAACATGGAGATATTTAATCAAAATAAAGGAAAGGGATATTTTAAGATTAATAACAGTTTGCTATTAGATGATGACTACCAATTGATTATCAAACAAAGTATTATCGAAACTTCTACATTTAATAAAAATGCAAACCCCAATACACTATGGGAAATTATAAAAGGAAACATTAGAAATGAATCGATAAAATATGCAACAGCTAAAAAACAACAACAGTGTAAACAAGAACTTAAACTGAGGAAAACACTAGAAGAATTAGAACATACACTAGCTGATGATAATACAAATTAAGAGAACGATTAAATGAAACACATGACCTGCTTAACAATATACTTGAACAAAGAATAAATGGACTTATGATAAGAGCAAATGCTATTCATATTCATAAAAACGGCACGCTGAGAAAAGAATATCACTGCACTTAACGTTTCCAATACAATTATAACTGATCCAACCACAATTCTAGAAGAGGAAAGGATATTTTATAAAATCTTATATAAGCACAAACAAACAGCTGCTTTATGTCTCAACTTCTTTAATGAAACAGTAACTAAATTAGAATTAGATAATTCGCGACAGTGTGGTGGCCTTTTAGCCGAGTTTGAATGTTCCTAAGCACTATATGAAATGGAAAATAACAAAAGCCCTGGTTCCGATGGTTTAACAGTTGAATTTTACAAAATATTCTGAAAACATTTAAAGGATTACTATATTAAATCGATAAACTTCTCTTTTCAACAAGGTGAATAAATCAACATGCAAAAACAGGGCATAATAACACTCTTACCAAAATCAGGAACAGACTCGCAACTTCTGTGAAATTGGCGCCTATTAGCCTCCTCAATGTAGACTATAAAATAGCGACTAAAACTATTTCAAACAGAATTAAAACGGTTTTGCATAAAATAATAAGTCCTGAACAAACCGGTTTCATGAAAGGTCGCTATCTAGGCGAACATGTTAGACTGATATTTGAAATCATTCAATATGCTGACGAAAATGATCTCCCTTGTCTGCTCTTCTTCTCGGATTACGAACAAGCATTTGACAGTCTTGACCACGAGTTCATATACAAGTGTTTAAATCACCTAAAATTTGGAGAATCCTTGACTAATTGGGTTCACTTGTTCTACAATCAGTCAACTAGTGTCATCATCAACAATGGTAATATGTCTGAAGCTTTTCCAATTGAAAGAGGCGTACGACAAGGATGTCCATTGTCATCTTCTCTCTTCATTATATGTATGGAACTACTATCAAACTTCATTACAAACGATAATACAGTAGTTGGAATAAAAATAAGAAATAAAGAACTCAAACAAACCCTGTTTGCGGATGATGCGACATACATTAACAATGGTCAAAAAGAATCTTTTGAACGCCTAATTATGATTATCAAAGAATATGTTAAGGAGTCAGGATTACATTTAAATGTTTCAAAATCAAACGTATTGCGTCCAGGCTCTTTAAAAACTTCAAATGTAAAATACAGTGTAGAAACATCTTTTATATGGACGTCAGAATCCGCTAAAACTTTAGGAATGAACTTCTTTAATGACAAGGAAAGAAATATAAAAAATAACCTAGAACAAAAACTACTAGAGTTCAGAAATTGCTTAAAACAGTGGCAACATCGAAAGCTAACGTTAATGGGAAAAGTTATGATAAGAAAAACTTTTGCTTTACCAAAGCTTGTATATCCGTTCACTGTGCTCCCTAACCCTGAACCTGAAGTCGTAACAGCGATAATGAAATCAATATATTGTTTTATATGGGATAATAAACCAGATAAAATAAAAAGAAACGTACTGATGCAAAATTTTGAAAAATGAGGATTAAAGCTTACGGATATAAGAACATGTTTGTATTCAATAAAAGCATGTTGGGTAAAAAGAATACTGAATACTCAAAACAAAGGACTTTGGAAAATATTTTATGATAAACTTCTGAATAAGTATGGAGGTGATTTTATATTTGAATGTAATTTATCTACAAGGGATATTTCGGATATTTGTGGTAACAACTATTTCCTAAAGGATGTATTGACAGCATGGTTTAAAGTAGTATCCGACTTCAATAAACAGTCAAAACATGATGGAATTAATGAACATACAATTTGGAATAACTCACATGTGAAAATAGATGGCAAAATAAAATAAATTCAGACTTGGTTCGATAAAGGTATACGCTTTATAGAATAACTTTTTGACTTTCGAACTAATAAGTTCTTAACCTTCAATGAAGCAAACAATATATTTAATATGGAGGAGCGTGACTTTCTGAAATACCACCAGGTCATAAGCAGTATACCATCTAACATAAAATCGAACTTAAACAAATATATGCTAATGCAAAACAGAAAAGAAACACTTGTTCAAAAAGTAAAAAACTCTATGAACACAAACCAATTACTATACAAAATGCAAATGGATAATATGAATAGCGAAACATTAAAATCTGAATACAAATGGTCAATGCTCCTACATGAGCAAACGTCTCACATGGAAACATATCTATAGTGTTCCACTCGCGGCAACTATAGATACAACACTAAGATGTTTTCAATATAAATTTTTAATGTGGTTGATGCCAACAAACACATATTTGTATAAATGCAAGTTACGTACTACAAACATGTGCGACTTTTGTAATATGCATGTTGAACGTATTGAGCATATTTTCTGGGAATGCCCATATATACAACATATTTGGAAACGACTAAGTGATCTTTTAAAATCAAAAGGATTGTGTGTCGAGTTCAATTTTAAAGATATCTGTTTTGGTAAAATAGATAGAAAAGGAAATGTAACAAATTTCATAATAATTTTAAGCAAATTTTATATTATACGAATGAAATACAGAAATTTAACACCCTGTATTGCACATTTTTATAGGTATTTAAGCTTAAGAATAAATTTAGAAAGGGAAATCGCACTAATGAATGATAAATTAGAAAAACACAACATAAAGTGGTCTAGATTTATTTGAACATAATTATTGTTTTCTAAGACAACTGTTACAAATGAATCCTTCAGATGGAAACGATCACCCCCCTATTTTAGTTCTCTCTTTTCCCCATTTCTACATCACTCTCCAAAACAAAACAATACTATTATAAACATAAAATGCGAATATGCATAATATAAACAAGTTATCATAATAATACTGTAAAAGAAATGACCCTGTATCAAATATGTGAATATATAACTATTCATGTCAATTGTATATATATATATATATATATATATATATATATTTAATATATATATATATATATATATATATATAATATTATTAGCCATATGACTTATATGTATGTTGTACTGTCTATAACTGGAAATAAAAGGGGTTACTCGCTAGCGGCCTCAAAATGATAAAAAAAGAACCAGAGGTGACACTGGAATGGGTCTCTGTCTGTATCATTGCACTATCCTCCAACAATCTAAAATTACTAATCTCTTCAGGAGGTGTCGATCGTGTAGGCAACCGGTAGCGACGATAAATGAATGTAACAAATAAATCTTATCAAACTTTAATTTGTCCTGTTTCAGATTACCCTACACAACGTGATCATTGTTTGAAAATAAAAACATACAAATAGACCATTGTTTGAAACTACAAATATATAAACACAGTTATAAACAATGTATCAAAACACAAGTAAGGAAAATAGTGAAGTCATCAGTCGGATGGAAAATAGATAACATACATTTCATGCAGCATTTCTTAGTTTAATCATATTTTATTGCTTATTTATATACAATACAATTACAAATATAAACATGGTAAATATATAAGCAAACTGATACTGCAATGCTATGCTTATACTTGCACAGTGCACGAATAAAATCTAGAAGCAAATGGGTTGGGCAACAAGTTTTACCAACATAAGCTAGTGCCCTCCCCAATAAACCAGATTAATGTTAACACAATGACCGTAGCGATGTGTACTGTAATAACTATATTATTTTAGATGAAAATAAATGATCAGGATTAGAAAGGACAAAAAATCAAAATAGAAAATAATAAAATAACTAGAGAAGCATTCTGTAACAGCTCTCTGCTTCTGCGCCATACGCACCATACCCCCAGCCAGCCAACCAGACCCAACCCCCAACCAACAAATAGAGAATCGGCGAGGAGAGAACAGCAGATATGTACTTGCATTGTGTTAGTAGATAGTATGACACTCAAAGCGTTTAGTGCTTTTGATGAAAATCTGGACTTGTTTGAAAATATATTCATTGTCTTCAGATGTTTTATTTTCGAAACCAAACAATAATTTGTGTGTACTTAGCGGATGGTAAGTACGCATATTTAGGAATAGCTGACGCATCTGGATTACAAACAATGGACATCGAAATAAATAGTGTTCTGCATCTTCCGTTTCGTTTAGTACACATGTGCAATTTGAATTGTCGCGTAGATGATTGTTAAATAAATCTGAATTCAGGTTGCTACAAGCATTTCTGATACGTGTATGATAGACCTGTTGACATCGGTCGCCGCATTTAAAATAAGAAGGTACAAATGGTGGTTTATATATTAATTTAAGTTTCTCTTTAAAAGACGACAACGTATTAATATTACGTATATCAATATCAAGTTCGTTCCACAGTTTTATTGAGGATGGTATTACAGATTTGGAATACATTTTAGTTCGCCTTGCTAATGTAATAAAGTTTCTATTATTTCTCAAGTTATATGGGTTTGTTAAATCTACAGTTTCTGGGAAGATATCATTTAAGTAACTTGGTACATTACCATTATTTTGCTTATACACATCATTTCTAGTGTCTCATAGTTCTGATGGTATGTACAACGATATATACATGTATATTTGGTTTAAACTTTATTTTTACAACGATTGTGAAGCAAGTTTTAACAACTTATATTAATCACTCTCGTTGGCGCTGATGAAAGCGTAAATGTAATCATTCGTGTGGGAGGAAACCGGAGTACTCGGTGAAAACCCACCTGTCCGATCTAGCGACCACCGTACCATTTCACATGCTTCACGGTTCGAGTATCGAACCCGGGTTGCATTGGTGAGAATCGAGCGCGCTAACCACTGCGCTAATCGGACATGTATATTTGCATAACTAAACAGAGAAATACATTTAACGCATGTTAGAGACAATGGTGGTTGATGAGAAGTAACTCTACTGATGCTGAACTACATGTATGACGTTCACGTGGAATTCGTGATAGCGCAGTGAGAGAGCGTTCGCTTCAGGTGCAAAATGCCGGCGTTCGAGCCCCGCTGGAGCCGTTACGATTGTGCCATTAGCCAAGGCATTAACATTCCACGTTGCCTCTTCTCTCTCCCTCGTGGCGATGTATTCCATCAGGAATGAGGTCTCGAGAGTGATCAATGTAAGTTGTAAGGACTTGTTTCGCAATCGAGCTAAAATAAAGTTGTATAAAGTATGTAGTTCACGCGATTATACTTATCCTCAACAAGACAACTCGTTCGTGAACAATAATTTTTGTTAATGGAATTATGAACTGCAAATTTGTTTTATAATTATAAGGCTTGTAATGCTTTGAAAATTCGTACTAACGGAATATAGTATTGAAGGTTCATTTTTATGCATTTGTTAACTCTTCATTTGTTCAAATAAATATTAAACTAGAGTTATAATAGTTTCAATTACTTACAAAGCCTATGTCCTAAGTCCAATTTATAAAGGGACCGAGATGTCTACCGGGTAATCGAAGATCATTCAGTAGAAGTTTGCTCAAGATCCTTCAAGTAGTTTCTGAGATGGATGGATGGAAGCACGGATGGTAAAACCTATTGTCCCCTCCGGTCAAAGACAGGTAGTGGGGTCCAATCCCCCCTCCCCCTTGAATACTAAATACTACTTAATTTTCATACTGAATACTGTCTAATTGGATCCCTGAATACTAATGTTCTGCATACTGCATACCGACCTTCTGCATACTGAATACTACCGTCTCCGTGGCCTAGTAGTTAGGGCGTCCGCTTACGGAGCGGGAGATCGAAGGTTCGAGCCCCACGCTGGGTCCGAACTGATGCGGTCGATTGGTGAGCCGCCAGCTAGTTAAATGAGTGGTTACCGCATGTCTATTTCAGCCAGGTGCCAGGCATAATGAGAAAGCATTCGGGAGGTACTGTGCACAGAGATATAGGTGTCTCATAAGCCAACTTGGCTGGCCCTTTCAGTAGGGATGACACTATAATAAACTAACAAAGCCTTTACCTTACTACGTTAAAACGATAATGTGTTGCGTATCCGACTATAAGATTCATTTATCACGTTTTTGTGGAGATGACATCTGAACTGCTATTAACATAATTTTAAAAAGATATCACAAACATAGATCAACTATAGAAATATATTTTAACCTGAAACATTTTCTATTGAAATTATATTCACTTCGTTTACACGATTAATATACAGCTTCATAATATAGGACATCATAAAAGTACACTTTTAGTTTACTCAATTTCAATGTATTCAAGTGAAACAGAATTGAAAAACATGTCTGTTTATATAGTAGCCACTATCAAATATATGACAGTAGGGAAAACATGAGCTATCATTTATGTTCCCATGCAATGGAACAACCATACTTCACAGACCACATTCTATCATCACACTTGTTGCCAAACAGGGGGGCCACTAATCAGGCAGGTTCTTTATTTAACTGACCTTTCAGAACGCAAAACTTCTGAATCGATAATGTATTTGAAAATTAATCAATCTTCAAATAGTACTACCTATATACGGATCACTATGTTCGAATGTCACATTCAATTATATTGAACTTCACAATGCGTCTAAGCACGTGTAACGCGGCAACTTAAAGCACGCTGCGGGAAAAGACTGTTGCTAGCAAAACAACCCGAATCTTTTCATAACCCGTATACATGTATACATATTGCGTTTATTAATATTTGAACTTTCAAATATTAACAACCTTCCTGATCTAGATATACCGATCTAACTCTCTTTGACATGTTTACCTGTCCTAGAAAGAAATAATATGTTCGAAAATCTTTATTATATTCAATAATAAAGACGTGTGTACTGTATAAACAAAGGGCAACATAATGTCTGTCACACTCTATGGACGGAAGCTATCTGGGTCAATAATCTACCAATTTGTAGACTACATAAACACTGATCAAGCTATATATACTTTTTATGACCTAACGAAGTAGAATACATGCATACATACTACAATCGGACAACGATTAAATGGATCGCTGGTCACTGGTCACTGCTGAACGAGGGTTAGTATGTACGACACATGCAATGTTATGTGTATTGTGTTGTGTTGTCCTATATGTTTACGCTGTGTATTTATGTCAAAACTGAATTATAGAAACATCTATGAAAAACAAAAATAGGACAATGATATACAATATAGATAAATAAATTTGATCTCACCACACCATCGTCAATGAGTCGTCCAATACGAATCGCACAAATAAGTCACACATTATTAATGTAACACTATATCACAATAACTGTTAGCAAGTCCATGCTGTTCACATCTAGCGACGAACGATCCTGATGCTGACGATTGTTGCTTGTTGATATATGTATATGTATAAATCCATGGGTCCAAGTAATCACTGTAAGCATAGTAAGTTAGCGTGCACACAATCAAAAACGTCGTACCCCGGGTATCCGAATCCGTGTAGATCTACCATGTTGATAATGATAAACATAATTATGTATGTCCATTTAGGAATGTGATGCTGAGAGTATCTCATACAAAGCATCGTCAAGTGCTGTGATTCCATTGAGACGAAGTCTAGACGAGCTGAGACGAGGTCTAGAGGTGAAGACTAGATTGTAGAGGCGAGGTCTAGAGGTGAAGTCTTGATTCTAGAGGCAATATCTAGAGTCGAAGTATATAGTCGATTATAGAAGAGAAGCATAGAGTCGAGTCTAGGCGAGGCGCAGTTGATAAGTTGGGCGCCATTTGTCGCAGACCGCCGGCGAACACTAAGGGTGTGGGGGTCGAGATCGACAAAGAAAGAGGAAACTCTTTTATTAATGTCTACTGAGCTTTATTCTCGCAATCCTCCAAGCTTTCCAAGCCTGTTCCGTCATTTCTCTCTGTCTCTATATATCCCTCTGCAACCAATAAATATTATATACAAATATAGTTTCATACATCATCAAATTAACAATCACATCAGTTATACCATATCATCAGACATATATAATGACGAAAATTGCATTGACGAATTTAAGAAATACAATATACGATGGTGTAGCTTAAGTTAGACAATGCAAATCAAGTCTTTACAGCTGATCGATATTTCTCAAAAACTAACAGGTTATCAGTCAATGTACATGAATAATATATTATCGGGATGGTAGTCAAAACGAGTAGCAACAGTTACCTGAAGGTATATATATATATTCCTACATAATATGGATTATTGGTAGCACATAGTTAATGGCGTCTTGTTTATGTTTTGTGAAAATGGCGGATGTCTCATATGCATGCAGTGATTGTTTAGTAAAGAGCACGTGCTTAAATATTGTCATGTGTCAGGTCAAATGTACTGATTGTTTTAACTATTGGTCCAAGGGAAATAACTAAAACTATACTACACTGTACTACATATGCTACGTTACAAACTAACTGACATTTTCAACTCACTGCTTCAAATAGGGGCAAACATGACAAGCGAATATATGTGTTCAAAGAGTTTGTATTTATTAACAACAATTGCACCCTATGACACTAGCACATGTCCGTAGTACACCTGCTAGCATGTGTCTGTTTGCATGCACATGTTAAACATCTCTCGATAGCGACTGCTGCTAGCCTAGCCAATACAATGTTGAAATCAATGCTGCTGTATGCCCGTCTACCTATAGAGAATTCTCTACTGTATATATCTGTATTGTTGATGTTGCCCGTCGAAGTGACCATACAGTTGTGGGGAGAATTGTTGTTTTTACGTTTATTTATCGTCGCTACCGGTTGCCCATGTGAGCGACGCCTCCTGAAGAGATTAGTTATTTTAGATGTTGGAGGATAGTGCATGATACAGACAAAGACCAATTCCAGAATCCCCTCTGGTTCTTTTACGTGCACGATGTAAAGCACCGACACGAGACCTCGGTTTAACGTCCCATCTGAAAAACGGTTTTATTAGGGTCAGACGGGGGATCGAACCTGCGATCCCTGGATTACCAGTCCAGCGTGTTACCACTGGACTACATATCCGTCTGTAAGGGGAGAATTATAAGCTACTCGGCGATATATAATCAAGCAGTCACGTGATTATGAATAGGAAATATTCTGATTAGTCAAATAATTTGGTTTTCGTTCTATGCTCGTTAATGCCACCAACACCTGGAACCATTCCCACTGGTGTTATTATTTCCTGTCTCAAGTTACCCGCATAATGTGTTGTGCGTTTTACATTAAAATACGGGTTTCCATAATTTTGACAAATTGGATTTTGATGAAATTAACATGTTATGCATAGATTTGTACTTGCAATAACAAGACAACACTGTTTTATACCGAACTGGATAGTTATTTAATGTCCTGAGTTGATAGTTTGTTGTAAATCACTCGTGAAATACACTGACCTACTTCTCAAGAATTCTGAAAGTCGTCAATGGATTTTGGACCTATAAGTGCGATTTACTAACACATATCACTTAATGAGGTGAAACAATGACGGTCCTAAATGGTTTGCTGCCGGTGAGTAGTAATTTGATCAGAACAAAAATGCATACAGTATATGTCGGACTCGTACTCAAATCACTTTCGTACTGTGGGCTGTGAACTAAAATTCACCACAATATATTTAATAAGTTTATAATTTAGTAATGTTGAATTATTATGCCAATAGTGGCAATTATTCGAAATATATCCTATACTATATATTTAATATAAAGTGTTATTAATTGATCTTAGAATATTCTCTGCAACATGATATTTTTTAAGAATTGGTTGTTTTTATCAACAAATTAGGTGTAAAAATCAATTGTTATACTATAATTACAACTAATAGAATCCGAATAACAAAACATAGCAATTAATCATGTACACGGTATACGTTTCCCGTTAGTTGTGTACAGTAACTTGATATAAAATGGGGGAATATGTATGTTCCATTAATGTCAAACTAATTGCAGGGACCGGACTGAAATCAACAGCTTACAAGACACTTGTCCGTCCCCAGCTCGAGTACTGTTCCCCAGTCTGGTCACCACATACTGAAACAGCCATAAACTAGATTGAGAGTGTACAAAGAAGATCAGCTCGCTGGGTGAAACGGGAGTATGCATCTATGATATAATCCCTTTATTGGAGACGCCTTGACCTCCGTCGAATTGACCAAAGTGATGAATAGGAAATGGGGGTTCTGCGCCACCCAATCCTCCCTATATGATATATAGTAAAAGCCTCAATTTAGTGAGGCTTGGAGGGGTATCAACCGTAGCGAGCAGACGATATACCTACTATGTAGTTCATTATCGATCCGTTGGTTCACGTTGGGTTTAAATAGGGAAATCCCCCTTATGTAATCGAGTTTACTATGCATTCATAGTATAAATTAAGCATGTTTATAAGTAGGACTGCGCTGTACCTGTGAAGGTTAATTCAGGTCACTGTACTTATCTAGTGGAATGCGCTCAACAGGTTGTAACATGTTCATACATAAGAGATTAGCGAAGGTTGTACAGCTGGCAGATGGCACAGTTTAACACTGTTTTGACTGTATTGTTAGATTGGCTTTAGGATAATAGTTTCAATGTGTATGTATAAATGTTTAGTTCTGATGAAGCTATAAATACGACTGACCTGTTCAAATTTTATCAATTAGTTAAGATGCTTTGGAAGGAGCACTTGCGAGACATTTATTTTAACATTCAACATCCTATTAGTTATGCCTGACTGAACAAAATATATAGCTATTTGAAAAAAGAAGGCAAATACAAAGTCGGTATACATGCCATTCGTCGGTGGTTGCAAGATATAGATGCGTACAGTTTGCAGCGACCACTACGCTACAAGTTCAAGACTAAAAGAGTTATTTCTCAAGGTCTAGAAGAGTTATTTCTCAAGGACGTTGATTTAGCAGATGTGTCGAATTTAGCTGATGAAAATGATGGGATGCGGTATTTATTTATCGCCATATATGTATTTTCTCTCTGGGTGGTACCCTTGAAGAATAAACCCCACGATACTATCGTAGAAGGTTTCGAGGAGATATTCAAAACCAATCGGAAGCCCAAAGAAGTTAGATCGAATCCTGGTAGCGAATGGAAGAATAAATTGGTGAACTCGTTTCTGGATAAAGAAGGAATTGACCATTATGTTACGCACAACACCACACACGCGAATTACGCCGAGAGAATAATTCGCACGCTAAAAGTGCTGATGTATAGATATTTCACTCACAAACGGACATATCACTACCTGGATGTTTTACAAGATATTGTGAAAAACTATAATTTGAGATCACACAGCGCATTGGATGGGAAATCACCGAAGGATGTGATCAGAGCAAATGAAGCAATAACATTGAAGCGGCTGTATGTAGACGGCTTAAAAGTCAAAGCAATAAGGAAGACCACAGTGTCGGCCAAACCGTATAAATTTAAGCTTGGCGACATGGTGCGGATTTCCAGCAACCGGCGAATATTTCAGCGAGACTATGAACAAAAATGGACGGAAGAAGTGTTTACAATTCAACGAAGATATCTTCGACAAGGCATCGCAGTGTATAAGATCATGGATTATGATGGTGATCCAATAAAAGGCTCCTTTTATGCGAGTGAATTACAGAAAGTGAATAAAAGCAGAGATGACCTGTTCAAAGTGGAGAAAGTGTTAAAACGTCGACAGAGAAACGGTATTCAGGAGGTGTACGTCAGGTGGCTTGGATATGGACGGAAGTTCGATAGCTGGATAAAAAAGTCGGATATGCAGAACTATAATTAGCAATTTCATGTGTGTAGTCGTCATTTGAAACTTAGTCGTGGACAGGTGCACATCGTCACCACCATGAGCTCTCAGTGCAATATGTGTGATAAAAGCTATTCTTAGCCACATGACTTGAACAGACATGTAAAACCAAAACATGCCGAAGCTATATCGGGGTCTCATCATCATCAGCAGCAGCAGCAATATGACTGTAATACACAACAGCAGCTTTTGAATATACAATATCAGCCTTCTGAATATGGGTCCGATACAATATTACAGCAGCAGCAGCAGCAGCAGCAGCAGGAATTCACGTTTAAACATCCGTTTACATGCATCGTATCAGGACCAACATCTTGTGGTTAGTATCTTATAATATATTTAGTTATTGTAGTTAGTACTTTATGTATTATATAACTATACATATACTATTAGCTTTATCCCAATGTTTATTATAGCAACATATTTTGAAAATGCGTATATAAAGATCTGTATGGTAACTATTTCCTCCCTCTCTCTTTCAGGTAAAACACACTTTCTGTTTGAGCTATTGAAGAGGGCTCAGAAAAAAATACAACAGCCTCCTCAAAGAATTATATGGTTGTATAAAAGATGGCAATCGTTATACGACGCTATACAAAAGACCGTACTTCCCAGAATAGAGTTCATAAAAGGGGTGCCTTTGAATCTGGAAAAGGACGATTTTCTAGATACACGATTCAGAAATCTTATTGTCCTTGACGATATGGCAGCAGAAGCAGCGAAAGATCAAAGGGTCACTGACCTATTTAACGAAGGATCGCACCACCGCCACCTGTCCGTATGTGCATTGAACCAGAACCTATATTTTAGCAATGATCCTACGCAGAGAAGGCTAGACAAATGTATCCGACCAAGCCTCGCGAGCTCTTGACATTTTGAAGAAACAGTCAGTCGACCATACAGTTACCTTCGTATTGACCTTAGGCCAACTACACCGGAAGCGCTGCGCACGGCACCGATGTATTTAATATAAAAGGGACCGACAAGAACCACCACGGTTATTTGTTAGAGAACCCTCGAGCTGTGCAGACATATTCAACAGTTAGTGAAGATAAGTCGATTCCATTGGACAATAATCAGGACAGTGATCATACGAATCTGGATCAGACAGAGCACACAATGCCTTCTTGTGACGAAAATAATCACGACCTCCAAACTCATGTGAAAAATTGGTGTCCGCGACAGATGTCGTAGAAACGAGCAGTATCTGATGATGACAATGATATATTCACTAAAAGGTCCCGATATGCTGATCATAGTGAGGACATGGATAGTGATCGCAAATACGCGGATAAACATAAATAGTGGACGAGAAGAAAAGGTTTATGAAGAATTGGCGGAACTTTCGAGGGCGCGCAATGAAGACACTTTGTCGCAGAAAGTGGGCAAATACAAGAAGATGGACTCAATGCCAGTGAAGCAAAACAGAAGGCCAATAAAAAGCTTCAAGATGCTGATATGAGCCAATTTGTACAATATACGGAACGCTTTTAGGATATATGCTGAACTTGAGAGGCAGACATCTTCATACTCAAGTACTGGATATGATCGAGACTTACATCACGCCTGACATGGGCGTGAAGAAAGCTATTCGACTGGCTTTGCGGAAATACAAGCATTGCTTCGAAGAGTACATACAACCTGACGCTGTGGAGGAAGATAATGGCAGTGATGCTGACAATGACGATAGTGAATATAGCGAAGAAAACGGTGATGAAACAGACAGTGACTCGGATGTATAATATACACAAGTAGGAAGTGAACACTAATTAATATACAAGTGTGCTTATTTTGAACACAAGTTAACTTGGATTACTAACATGCTTCGAAGACCACGTATATATGACTGTATATAGACTGAAACTTTAATTATTACTATATGTTGTTAATGTAATCGTATATGTATGATATCATATCCCAGATGCGTAGTTGTATAATATACTCCATAGCAATAAAATGATAAAACCGTTGCTGTTTTGTGTCTGTGTTTACACTACCAAGAATAGAGCGTCCGCAGCTCTTTAAAAGCATGTCACTGGAAGCAGACATAGTATAATTATATGAACCCGTCATATGTATTCATATAAACACACGTATTTACACATATGCATCGTGTGTTTACATTCTTACATCAGTAACCGTGAATACTGCAATATAACATAGACTGGCCACCGCATACGCAATGAAGAATACATAATATCAATATCGGTATGAAATGGTTCATGCTGTCAGTTTTGTTTTATAATGGCCGTGAGCAAGTGTGTGTATACCTGAGTCCAATACATATCTCGTATCGTCTTTAGACATGGTGATACTGACTAGCTTGTGATTGTAGCTTCTTATCATATTCATTTGATGCTGTAACGAGCAATGTTCAAATAGCGACTGTTCATATGCCTCGTGTTTGAGGTGTTTCTCTATAACGCATTGTTGACACCCTTTGTCGTATGTTTCACCCCTGTCCCATACATTATAGAATACATTTTCGGCTTTAATCCGACAAACGATTGAATAGGGATTCCACCGCATATATCTTTCATTTTCCCTAAGACTTTGCAGTTTTTAGCGCTATGTAGCGGGTGGTCCTTGGCAAAATTGCTCGTGTCAAACAAATCCTGGTTTTCAAACATGTCGGCATACCAGTCTTCTACATTTAACTCATATGCTAGGCTGTCGGTATCAGTGAAGGGTAATTCAGCTCTATCACCATACTTCGTCTTCATGACGTCATAATGAAACTGATACATGTACAGTTTGGAAATGTCCAGAATGCAAAACCCAGCATAAATGGGTCTATGTTTGTTTTTTTCATGTTTATAGCAACCAAGTCCTCATTAAAAATCTTGAAGGATTGACAATTTGGCGTGGCACATACTTTTCTGAGACATTTCGGTGTATTGACGAGTTCAACACTGACACGCTTTCTCATGTTCTCCATCATCTTACCAAACACAGCATTGTTCATAAGCTTAAAGAAATATTTCTCAAAATCACTCTGAGTGACCTTTCGTTTCCGTGTATTAAAGTCAATGTAGCGTTTTAACCACGCATATTGTGTGAACGTTATGACACGGTGTATTTTAGTGAGTTGAGACCACGAGACAGATAATATTTCAGATTTCTATAATGAACCACATACTTCATTTTAGAGCCTAGACTCGGCACCAGTTTTTTAGACGAGTTGCCTTTCATATTCAGTTTTCCACGTAGTTTAAGAGTATGCGGTGACAACATATCTTTCGTAATTTCCTGTGTCTCTGGCGCTAACGGGTAGTCACTGTGTTCATCGTGTAAATGTGAAGGATAATCCATAGCTACCTCCAATATAATATCCTGTCTTGGCATCATCAGCAACTTTAGAAATGTCTAATTGCTGAATTTGCTCCTGTGTCAACCACTCTAAGTCCTTTTCTGGGAGATGGTCTGACATACTAACCCCATATAAGTTATTCATGTCTAAGTAGGTCAACCAAGTATTTGGTTTGGTGGGGTCATACTCGGGAAGTTTAGGATTGTTGGCCTTTGCATACTTTTTTGATATCATCGAGACACCGCCCCGTATACCCTTTTCTATCATCAAGACCATGTCAATATCGTCAAACAATTGTAATTTGACACCTGTCAATTTTAACATGGCGTCCCAGGCCAGTCCCGGGGCTGTGAAATAGTGAGCTGGGTCATGGTGGTAATAGTCTTAAGCATTAAGCTCTGGGTCTGGAAAATGT
Source organism: Archivesica marissinica (assembly GCA_014843695.1). Taxonomy (NCBI): domain Eukaryota; kingdom Metazoa; phylum Mollusca; class Bivalvia; order Venerida; family Vesicomyidae; genus Archivesica; species Archivesica marissinica. The sequence goes on from CM026392.1 coordinate 58,079,968, forward strand.
TTGGTCAGATTCGAAAATGTGTCTGCCTTTGGCCAAGTTTGACACTAAAGTGTCTAATGGGGCATTCAAAAATTGCACGGAATCAATGAATCGAAGATTAGGCCCGCAGAAGAACGATATTGTTGGGAATGCAAGAGATGGTCTTATCTTTAAATTTTCCCGCCGATTTCATTAAAAGATGCATGTCATAACCCCTCAAGTTGTGAAACACAACATGGATGTGGAATGTTGATGTCTGTGACCTTTTCCCTTGCTTGAATTGGTATTGCAAATTACAAACATTGTGAGCGGCTCCCCTGTACTGTCTGTCCACTTAATTGGTCATGATCTCTAACCCTATCTACTCCCAAGTCTTGTTCACAAATAATGACAGATCGTTGCCTCCTGAAAGGCCTTCTCTTCAAGGCCCGACAGTTTCATGGGCTGAACATTGCTGAGTATTTCGCATATGTGTTCCTCTTCTTGCAACAAATGATCGAAAAATGTATCAACTACATTGGGACCCCTATACACTTGAACCGATTTTGACAATTCATCACTGGCGCATTTGACTACGTAGGAGAATCCTGCCGGTTCATGCATTCGTCGGCGACTTGTTTGGGTCGGGATCACAAGAGTGTATAGGTTTTACATAACTTTCAAAGTCGGCATAACTGACCAAAGGGACTTTCAGCTGTTTTTGAATGTTCTTAAATTCAACCAATTGTTGGTCTTCCTGTTTGGGAAAACTTAATAGTTGGTGACCGTAAGGAGAGCAATAGGGTACATGTTCGTTGAGTAAGTCAAGAGTCGTAAAGCCGTGTAAGCAGTAATTACAATAAAACGTTTGGCATTTGTGTTCAGTTCTGTCTCCTAGTAAGCGACTGAGATTCCGTATGAGACAGTAATGTCTTTGTTCGCCTTTCGAAACTAAAAGCAGATTCACGTGATGATTCATGGTTCGCTGGTCGGTTATTTGGAGTGGATATACCTCTCTCCCTTCCAAACCAAACACATTGATTGATATATTGTTTTGTGTTTCAAAGTTTTGATATTTGTGACAGAGGTAATGGGAGGTCTATGATGTTCATATTTAATTCATTTTCATATTGGTGTTAGTTGTTAACACGATCAGGGTAATCGTCACGATATACAAAGTGGAGGGAAGCAAGTACAGACCACAAGAAGCATTTCTGGTCAGCATTTTGAATATTCAGTACAGCCTTTTTCTTATGAATCTTGGAGGGTAAGGCAAAGTAGCTGCTACCCTCCAGCAGCTTATACTCAACAGCATTCACTTCGAGCTTAAGGATTTTGTCAATAGACCAGCCACTCTCATCCCGCTCAAAACTCTGGTAACTATTGTGCAAATGCTGGCATGCCTCTGAAAGCTGCTGTTCAATCTGAGACGCATTTGTACAGTTAAAATTAATAGACCTAAATGCTGGCTCGGCATACACGGCTTCATTATTTTGATTATACTTTACAAACCTTACAAATAGTGTCATTAACCATTTCATACCGTTAACATGTTGTAAGCGTTCTTCCACAGTGCCTTCAATGTTCGTCTCATTATCTTTGAAAATCTGCAGCAGATCCCATACATTTCCGGGATTTGGGTCCAGCGTTGTTACTTCAACAGCACCCTCTAGCGCCGAAGTTGATGCGCCACCTCTCTGATTGTACTTCTCCCGCCATCTATCACATACATCAGTGCGTTTGCTGTAAAACCTCTCTGGAAGAGGTCGGTGACACAATTTACACTCTCGTCCCTGCTCTGCACAGGTAGAACAATATCGTTTACCAGGTAACAGCTGTTTTAGCTGTGTACACCAGATGCATTTCTCATGTTGAGGGATGGCCACTTTGGTACGCTTTTGATCATACATATTTTCATCTGGATCTTCAAGTTTCCGCTTCGTTGCCGTACCCCCACTAGCCGTCGATATAGGTATATCGTCCTTGTGCCCGTTGACGTGGCGACTAAGAGTGTCCTTTCTCCAAAATGTGTGTGGACAATAAAGGCACCGGTACTTGATGGCGGTTACATGTACCGTTCTCCTGTGTCGCAATAAGTTGTGTCTGTGCTTGAAGCGTTTACCACATTCATCACAGCTATTGCTCCCATACTGAGGAGTTTGCTGGTTTCTATCCATCTAAAACAGGTGATAATAAGTTAATAACCCGTGTTAATTTTGTACAATTATTAGTTATATAAAGTAACATTTAAACCTTACACACGTTTAATGTAAACTCGATTAATACGCCCATCCACGTGCAGTAATAAACATTTACATAATTAGATCGGCCTATAGTTAGAATTCATAAAATAATAAATTAAATACACTCAACCTTTTATTAAACGGATATATAGCTGCTAATAAACTGTCATAGACTACAAATAGCCAGGCGAGACTCAAAAAGCCAGGCGAGACTAAGATATGTAAATAAATAATCATTACCTTTAAGTTGTCTGCTTAGATACAAATAATATAGTTATGTTAATTAAGCGTGCTATCGGTATTTACTCTTCCACTGCTCCGATTTAAATGACATCATTTCACGTAAAAAGTTCTTATATATATATCGATATTCTTAAGCCGGATGGAACTAGTTTATCTAGTAATAACAAGATAAGTACATGTTAATTCAATACAACGTGCTGAGCATATTGAGACATGTTTCTAAGATATCGTCTGCATTCTACAGGTATAAATAAACTTCTAACTTTGAACGATCAAAGATTGGCCACATCCATTTCAGAGGGGTGGAGGCTTTCGTATAACATGGGGCATTTATTATTATAATAACATTAGTATAATAAAATATAAACATCGCAAAATCAATGAACATGATACGTGGCCGAACGGTAACGACGGAGGAATACAGATAAAATATATTGTGATATATTTTGTAGTTGCGAGTTCAAATCTCACTGGGTGTATTATTACTAGTTTTTTTCCCCAAATTTATATTTTTCCAAATTAGGGCTCGAACCCACACTGCACAATACCACTAGTTCTTAAACTAAGGTCTAACTGTCATAGCCAAGTATGATGTATATACATGTTTGTTGTAATTTTTATACAAGGATTTCCCTATTTAAACCCAACGTGAACCAACGGATCGATAATGAACTACATAGTAGGTATATCTCCTGCTCGTTACGGTAAGCCTCACTAAATAGCTTCATCAAAACTAAACATTTATATACTCAAACGCAAAAGAAAGTGTGCATATAGGTTTTTCTTAATATTCGTTATATCCATAATAGAAATTGTATGATATTTGGTACCACTGTTTAGCTTATTCAATTGCCTACACACCCAAATAATATGTTTTAAAATAGCGGTTACTATAGATGCACAGAATTCGGTTACATTTGTTTAGGGTCAAAATGAAAAATACACAAACTGTGATATTGGTGTTATTGTGAGTATAATCACGTTTTGCAGCTCTCCTAATGGTTTTGTTGTGATTATTTGATTAATACCGGGTATGGCCGCCAGTTTGTCTGTAACCTGTACAATACGGCGTCTCATGGAATTGACGTAACGTTGTACGACGTGTGCCGGTATGTTGTTCCATTCCATCTGCAGAGCATTCTGTAGGTCCTGCAAATTGTTGACGACATATCTTGACCTAACTCTACGACCAAGAACATCCCAGATATGCTCGATTGGGTTGAGGTCAGGAGAAACGGCAGGCCAAGGCAAGACGCTAACGCCATTTGCATTTAGGTATTGCTGTGCCGTGTGCGGATGTGCATTGTCGTGCGTCAATGTGGCGGCTGCATGCTGATTAACGAATGGAACAGCTACTGGTCTTAACACCTGCATTAAGATTGCCATTAACAATAACCAGATCAGTTTTCCTGTTTCCTATGATCCCGCCCCAAACCATAACACTGCCCCCGCCAAACCTGTTTCTTTCTACAACACAGGCGTTAGCAAATCGCTCCCCTCTCCTCCTAAATACATGATGACTCGGGTTAAACCTAGATTCATCGGAGAAGACAATTCTATCCCACTGACGTCTTTGCCAGCGGAGATGAAGCCGTGCCCAATTCAAACGAGCAACGCGATGACGTCGTTCGAGTACATTACCAACGTAAGCCCGTCTAGGTCTGATAGGCCGAACACAAAGACGCAAACGCCTCAGAACTGTGTCCCTGCTAATACCGTACTACCTCGCTGTAGCGCTAGCACTTTGGAAACGACGCCTGGTGTGCTTCAGTTCAAAATGACGGTCTAATATGACGTCAGTTACACGAGGCCTGCCGGTTCGAGGACCTTCGGCAACTGTTCCTGTTTGCTGGAACCTGGCACGAAGTGCACTTACTGTGTTTCTGTGACAATTAAATGCCCGTGAAACAGTATCGATGGAGTCACCTCTGCTAAGCATCATCAAAGCTTCAATACGTTGACGCAGAGAGAGTCTGGCTTTGGCGAGTTTTGAAAATATTCAAATTGCTGTGTGTTTTTCTTACTCCTAGATGTTGTAAGAAAGTATTGAGTGATTATTTGACCGATTTCACATTTGTCCAGACATTGCACGGGCAAATCGTGCAAAACGCTTGTATAGGGACGTTACGTAACAATACTGACACAATACTGAAATATATAGCCATTGTTCAACACAATGACAGGCGTGCTTCACGTGGTACACATATGAAATATTTATAACCGATATAACTATAGCTATCACAAAAAGAAACGTGCACACCTTCTTTTGCGCTTGAGTATACATACACATTGAAACTATTATCCTAAAGCCAGTCTAACAACGCAGTCAAAACAGTGTTAAACTGTGCCATCTGCCAGTTATACAACCTTCGCTAATCTCCTAGTTGTACAACCTGTTGAGCGCATTCCACAAGATAAGTACAGTGACCTGAATTAACCTTCACAGGTACATCGCAGTCCTACTTATAAACATGCTTAATTTATACTATCAAAATATACATTTCACGCGTTACGAAGAATAGCGTGACATATTTGTCTTTCCGCGGAACGTATTCCGTATAGTGGTAGTATTGGTCAGTTACTGCACGGGGTTTTCATGGTATATGTTACATAAATATCGTGTGTAGAAGTATTGAAAGATTCATTCTACTAGACGATTTCGTGCAGATAACATCAAATTTTGTGCAGTTATCATATATACACAACACGATTAAGCACCGCAATGGAAGAACATTCCATACTTACACATATGGAGAGAATCATCAATTCTAAACTAGATGCCTTCGAGAGAAGAATGAGCGATTCGCAGAACAGGAAACCAGGACGTGTTTCAAGTGTGGCAAACCTGGACATTGGCGAGCTGACTGCAGAGGCACGGCTACAGACACGGCACAGAGCGAAAGAAAGATAAGTAATTGTTTTACGCCATTGTCTTATGAAATAATTGATAGTCAGTGTGACCTGAATAAGTCACATAGAGAATAGGTGAGACCACAAGCCGTAAGGCGTGTACGAGTACCTGTTACCAATTTGGAGAATGTAGTTGCTAAGCAACCGGATATTGGAGATGTTTCTCCAATAGGCAGACTAAAGAGCTGTTTGCAGCATTGGAAAAATACTAATGCAAATGAGCACATTTTAGATGTTATAAATCAAGGGTAAAATTGCCATTCAAAACTGTGCCAAGTAGCATCTGTTTAAAAAATAACAGATCAGCGTTAGCAAGCGACAAGTTCGTAGAAAGAGAAATTCAAAAACTGCTAGAAAAGCAGTGCATTAGTGAGGTAGGCTCACAACCATATGTAGTAAACCCATTGACCGTTGCTTGTAATCGCAAGGGTAAGCAAAGGCTTGTTTTAGATTGCAGACATATAAATCCAGATTTATTTAAATTTAAATGTTGCTTCGAAAACCAGTCGGTTGCTAAACAGATATTTACAAAGGGAGATTATCTGTTTTGTTTTGATATTAGAAGCGCATATCACATATATTATGATATATCCAGCACATCGCACGTATTTAGGTTTCGCATGGATTAGTGACGGTATAACCAAGTATTACGTATATAATGTTTTGCCATTTGGGGTTTCAACCGCAGGCTATATTTTCACGAAGATTCTGAAAGTATTGGTAAAATCCTGGAGAGAGCAAGGATTAAAAGTAATCATGTTCTTGGACGACGGGCTTGGTGGAGCTCAAACTTTTGAAACAGCTTTAGAAGCTAGTGTTTATGTTAGACAAGATCTGATAAGATATGGTTTTCTTATTGCAGATGAAAAATGTTGTTGGCAGCCAAGTCGGATGGCTATTTGGTTAGGCTGTGTTTGGAACATGTTTTCAGGTATTATCAAGGTCACTGATGACAGAATAAATACAGCACTAACGTGTATTGAGAAAATGGTCGCTGATGTCAGCAGTGGTAGAGTAATAGTTCCTGTTAGAAAAGTAGCCTGTTTAATAGGTCAATTAATATCATTGCAATTTGTAGTGGGTTCAATCGCGAGGCTGATGACCAGATCACTTTATGAGTGTGTTCAAACTAGAGCCGGTTGGGATGCGCCAGTACTGATAAGCGCAAGAGCGTTAGACGAACTAATATTTTGGAAGCAAAATGTAATAGGTTTGAACAAATGTTTGCTAGATGCTGAATATGTGATAAATAAGTCATCCGTATGTTGACGTCAGTTTATCGGAAATCGATGTGGATGCTAACGTCTTTGTTGACGCCAGTGGATCTGGATACGGTGGATATATTGAAGGTGTGCCTGAGAGCAATGTCACCGCTTGTTGGTGCAAGTTCGAATGTGATTTCAGTTCTACATGGAGAGAACTAGAAGCAGCATATAGAATGCTGAACTATGCTGTACCAAGCGTTCAAGGAAAGAACGTTATGTTGAACACTGATAACAAAAATGTGTGTAGCATTATAAAGAATGGTAGTAGTAAACCAAAATTACAAGAGATCGCAGTCCGGGTCTATGATGTATGTATAAAGCAAAACATATCTTTATTCCCAAAATGGATACCACGAGATCATAATCGTGAGGCTGATTTCCTCAGTAGGTGCGCGGACTGCGATGACTGGTCAGTTTTAGACTGGGTGTACGAAGTAGCAAATGATAGATGGGGGAACACACGGTGGACCGTTTTGTATGCCATTATAATAGTTAATGTAAAAACGTTTAATTCCAGGTTCTGGTGTCCAGGTACAGCCGCAATCGACGCTTTTTCGCAGAGCTGGGCTGATTGGAATAATTGGATTGTTCCACCTCCTAGATTAATTTCAGCTTGTATACAAAAGGTTCTGAAAGACAAGTGTAACTGTACATTGCTTGTTCCAGAGTGGAAATCAGCGCCATTTTGGCCAATACTGTTCCCAGACGGTTGCAATACAGCTTATTATATTTACGATACTTTTCGTTTTCCGCCGGGTGTTTTGATAACCAGGGGTAGAGGAAAGAATGGCGTTTTTGACGGCAGACCGCTAAAGTTCGGTATATTAGCTATAAGGATAATACATGCATGAGGCGTACTTTTATTCGCATTGTTGCAGGCTTGAATTTGAGGCAGACAATAGACGCTGAGATATCAGCAGCTGGCATACCGGATGTAAACTTACGAAGTCTGGCAGATCAAATGGCAGGATTCCTCGTAGATTCCAGAAGTGAAAACACAAACAAAAAGTACTTTCATTATTTTAATAAATGGAAAACATTCGCCAACAATCTAGAAGTTACAGATATTCCAGCATCACCGATCGTCGTGTCATTGTACTTGACACAGTTAATAGACAATAAGTGTTCCTATAGTGTTGTCTCCGCTACTGTGTACAGCATAAAGTGGGCGCATTCATTAAAGAACTTAGCAGATCCCACTGACAACATGTTTGTTAAAAACTTATTAGAAGCTTCAAGACGCAGATTAACAAGAACAGTTAACAAGAAAGAACCAGTAACATCAGACATGTTAATAGATTTGTGTTTGAAATATGCGGACAGTACAGACGTTTTAGTTGTCCGAGATTTATGTATGATTGTGATAGGTTTCTGTGCCTTTCTAAGATACAACTAAATTCAGAATTTACGTTGTAATGACATTACATTTCATGATGATCACTTTTCGTTACGCATACAAAAAAGTAAAACTGACCAATACCGCTACGGCAACGAAGTAGTTGTAGCTAAAGGCGAGACCGCGGCTTGTCCGTATATTTTACTGAAACGTTACTTAGACATTTCGAAACAGACTGTTTACGATTCATTGTATTTATTTAGACCTTGTTTTCGGTAGCTTAATTTACAAAAATAAACCGTTGAGTTACACCCGAGCTAGGGAGTGCATAGTCGCAAGGCTGAAAGAAGTTGGTCAAGACTTGAACTTGGGTTTGCATTCCCTGAGATCGGGTGGTGCCACAGTCGCAGCTAACGCTGCAGTAAATGACAGGTGTTGGAAGCGCCATGGGCGTTGGAAGAGCGAAAACAGTAAGGATGGTTATGTGGCGGATTCTTTGGAAATTAGACTAGAAGTTTCAAAACATTTGTCTTTATAATCACACAGAAATTGTTTACACTCCAGCCCGTTCTTTTTAGTGTCTAGGTACACCGTCTAGTCATTGCAATGGAGTGTTTTGTTATTAATGTTTAGTGTAGCAAAGACTATACATTTCACGCGTTACGAAGAATAGCGTGAAATATTTGTCTTTCCGCGGAACGTAGTCCGTATAGTGGTAGTATTGGTCAGTTACTGCATGAGGTTTTCATGGTATATGTGTCATAAATATCGTGTGTAGAAGTATTGAAAGATTCATTCTACTAGACGATTTCGTGCAGATAACATCAAATTTTATTTCTGAATTTTGACATTGTGATCAAAATTTGTAAGACATGTACATGTAATTGTAAAATGTTTAGCGATACGTTACATGCTGTGATGAGGCCCGACATAATGCGATTTGACGTTGACAAACGGGCACAGATTTCAGGGTTTTTCCTATAGAAAATAGTTTTTATCCTTGGTTTTTTCTGGGCGAGTCAAATCAAAAACGTAGCATTCGGCTGTGTGAGAGAAACAATTTGAATTTGTTTTTAAACAACTTAGAAATCGGGGATCTAAACAATCAATTTGAGGGCGGTGTCGTTGTGGAAATGTTGCGTTCAGCCTGTAAGCGTATAGAAATCATAATGTTAGGACTACAGGATGTATTCAATGATTTGCAAATGTACTGTATTTAATAAGAAAATACATCATGTATATCCGGTGCCAGATGCTCATCGCCAATAAACAAACGTACACCGTCTAGTCATTGCAATGGAGTGTTTTGTTATTAATGTTTAGTGTAGCAAAGACTTGCGTAGTAAACTCGATTACATAATGGGGATTACCCTATTTAAACCCAACGTGAACCAACGGATCGATAATGAACTACATAGTAGGTATATCGTCTGCTCGCTACGGTTGATTCCTCTCCAAGCCTCACTAAATTGAGGATTTTACTATATATCATATAGGGAGGCATCACCAAAGACTAATCATGTTCAATAAAATTACAAATTCCCTAGTTGCCATTCCTGTTCCCGAGTATGTAACCCTAAATCCACGCCCAAGTAGATCATCACACCAAATGGCCTATCGTACTATACAATCCACCTCAGACTACTATAAGTATTCCTTTTACCCCAGACCCATAATACACTGGAACTCCCTTCCCGCTTCTGCAGTAGTACTACCCCTTCCCGAGTGCATCCTGGCGGTTAGCCAGGTTGAACATGTCTCCCCATAGAAAGTCTGCCCTGTTTTTATCTGATTTTAACATTCTGTATATATATCCTGTTCTTTTATCTTTTACTCCACTAATAGTCTTGTCGGTGACGTGCAAAAGTATAGATCCCCAGCAGGGGTTTGACTATCAGGACGATAGATAGACCTATTCATGTTTTCCTGGGCATGCAGTTATGTCCACCTCTGTCATAAAAGCACATGGGTTGGAGGGATTATGTTCTACACTCACTGAACACCTGTCCACGGGTAGAACTATTTGAGTATTTAACAGATTTGAGCTTAACAAAAATGTTCAATATTGTGACCGAGTCAGACATGTGTCATCTATTCAACTTAGTTTGTCTTCTAACACGACACCCATGGTGTATTAACAGGTGGTTTAACCTCATTATGTAGGGTCAAACACACCAGTCTAACAGCCGGTATTGGACTTTGAAGATGGACCTACAGAAGACGCAACATTAACAGTATTCGAAATTGAAGATGGAGAACAGAACACACAGAACGTTTTACGACAAGCTGGCGCACTGACATTACAGCTGCGAGTAGTGATATCAATGAGAAAGGTATTGATATATGTGTAGGCAGCACTAATATTGGAGTCCCTGGGGACCCCCCCCCCCATAAAAATATAAATGTCTATGTGGCCGCAGGTGCGTCTTGAGGCATTTTAAGGAATGTTTTGACGAGAAATAATGAACATATATTTGTAAAAACTAATCTTTTATTAATTAAAAAGTAATGAAATAAGGACTTCATTATTCGGTAGATATACTGAACATGATATACATCCACAACCTCCCTGATCTTAATTTTTATTGCATGTTTCACATTTTCATATTTTCATAAACGTGCCTACGCCACTGTCATATAATACAATGTCCAGTAACCACGTGATTTCATATTGGCCTTGTTATTGGGATTCAGTGTCAGCAGTTTACCCCCCCCCCTACCTCCTACCCAATATTAAATAATTATTTGGTAACATAAATAGCACTAATGTCCCGACGAATTGCTTTGACGTGTAACGGTTGTACGCACTGTTGAATACCGGCATATAAACAACCAGTTGCATTATATTTATATTTATTTGTGACCCGCATAGTTAAATCTCAACATTGATATATACTTTAATGTACTGCTCAGACTTTGCAATTCTCTGCTGAGGACACAAAACGGATATCGTATAGACAACGGTAAGATTATTTTATCGTGCTGTCCTATTCGTATTCATAGCTTATACAACTTTCTTTTAGCTCAATTGCGAAACAAGTTCTTACAACTTATATTTATCACTCTCGAGACCTCGTTCCTGATGGAATCCACCGCCATGAGGGACAGAAGAGGCATCGTGGAATTTAATTACCTTGCCTAAGGGCACACTCGTAACGGCTCCAGTGGGTTTCGAACTCCGGGCCTTTCGCACCTGAAGCGAAAGCGCTACTACTGCGCTATCACGACGTCCGTATGCATTGTTATGTACCCGGTGATACGCCTATGACTGAAATACTGTTCAGAGGACAACCCAGAGTATTGTTACTCCTATTAAAATAATATCTGGAGATATCAGTGGTAGCATCAAAATTCATCAAATTTAGACATTAAACACACATGTGTTTTCATAATATGTTACCCCATTCCACCTGTACAAATAGTGTAGGACGTGAAGGGTACACATCCGGAATAATTCTCGCTAACAATCTGGGGGCGTAGCTAGCGATTTTGGATTTGTTGGCCCGACTAACAAATTGAGTACCAAAGGGTGCGATTTTGCTAGAGGGCCTGAGTGTTTTAACAATAGAACGTCAACGGTGCACTCTGGTGCATTTACGTCTTGGATGTTAAAATTTCGATATTTTCTGAAATATGAATTTTACATTGTATGGTGCGCAGCATGGATGTGCACTCCAAGTTGACAACCTTAACTGTTAGTCATACCCCACCTCATACAGTTTCTATTGTATTTTTGGGGTTTTATATTTTTTATTCTCTGGGCCAATCTGCAGGCTCCCGGGCCTTCTGGGCCGTAGATACATGCCTGAAGTGTCTTCGTGTGAGCAAACTTATATAAACTCGAAACACTATGACGTGTCCATTTACATCATTTTAAATTATTATTATAATTAAACATTGTACCTGGTATGATTGTAAGGTTGTCGAAGTAACGTTGTATGAGTGTCCGAGTAACATTGTATGCTTGTCAAAGTAACGGTGTATGCTTGTCGAAGTAGCGTTGTATGATTGTCCAAGTAACGTTGTATGATTGTCCAAGTAACGTTGTATGAGTGTCCAAGTAACGTTGTATGATTGTCCAAGTAACGTTGTATGATTGTCCAAGTAACGTTGTATGATTGTCCAAGTAACGTTGTATGATTGTCCGTGTATGAGTGTCCAAGTAACGTTGTATGATTGTCCGAGTAACGTTGTATGATTGTCCGAGGAACATTGGAACATTGTCCAAGTAACGTTGTATGATTGTCCAAGTAACGTTGTATGATTGTCCTAGTAACGTTGTATGATTGTCCAAGTAACGTTGTATGATTGTCCAAGTAACGTTGTGTGAGTGTCCAAGTAACGTGGTATGATTGTATGGTTGTCCAAATAACGTTGTATGATTGTCCAAGTAACGTTGTATGATTGTCCAAGTAACGTTGTATGATTGTCCAAGTAACGTTGTATGATTGTCCAAGTAACGTTGTATGCTTGTCCAAGTAACGTTGTATGATTGTCCAAGTAACGTTGTATGATTGTCTGATATCCAAGTAACGATGTATGCTTGTCGAAGTAAAGTTGTATGCTTGTCCAAGTAACGTTGTATGATTGTCCAAGTAATGTTGTATGATAGTTCAAGTAGCTGTGTATGATAATCTAATATCCAAGTAACATTGTATGCTTGTCCGAGTAACATTGTATGCTTGTCGAAGTAACGGTGTATGCTTGTCGAGGTAACGTTGTATGCTTGTCCAAGTAACGTTGTATGATTGTCCAAGTAATGTTGTATGATTGTCCGGATAACGTTGTATGATAGTCCAAGTAACGATGTATACTTGTCAAAGTAACGTTGTATGATTGCCTCGATAATGTTGTACGAGTGTTCAAGTAACGTTGTTTGCTTATCCAAGTAGTGGAGTACGAGTGTCCAAGTAATTGTCCAAGTAACGTTGTATGATTGTCCAAGTAACGTTGTATGATTGACCAAGTAACGTTGTATGATTGTCCAAGTAACGTTGTATGATTGACCAAGTAACGTTGTATGATTGACCAAGTAACGTTGTATGATTGACCAAGTAACGTTATATGATTGACCAAGTCACGTTGTATGCTTATCCAAGTAGTGGAGTACGAATGTCCAAGTAATTGTCCAAGAAACGTTGTATGATTGTCCAAGTAACGTTGTATGATTGTTCAAGTAACGTTGTATGATTGACCAAGTTACGTTGTATGCTTATGTAAGTAATTGTGTACGAGTGTCCAAGTAATGTTGTAGCATTGTACAGGTAACATTGTAACATTGTCCAAGTAACGGTGTATGATTGTCCGAGTAACGTTGTAACATTGTCCAAGTAACGTTTTATTATTGTCAAAGTAACGTTGTATGATTGCCTCGATAATGTTGTACGAGTGTTCAAGTAACGTTGTTTGCTTATCCAAGTAGTGGAGTATGAGTGTCCAAGTAATTGTCCAAGTAACGTTGTATGATTGCCCAAGTAACGTTGTATGATTGTCCAAGTAACGTTGTATGATTGACCAAGTAACGTTGTATGATTGACCAAGTAACGTTGTATGATTGACCAAGTAACGTTGTATGATTGACCAAGTAACGTTGTATGATTGACCAAGTAACGTTATATGATTGACAAAGTCACGTTGATGCTTATCCAAGTAGTGGAGTACGAGTGTCCAAGTAATTGTCCAAGAAACGTTGTATGATTGTCCAAGTAACGTTGTATGATTGACCAAGTAACGTTGTATGATTGACCAAGTAACGTTGTATGATTGATCAAGTCACGTTGTATGTTTATCGAAGTAGTGGAGTACGAGTGTCAAAGTAATTGTCCAAGTAACGTTGTATGATTGACCAAGTTACGTTGTATGCTTATGTAAGTAATTGTGTACGAGTGTCCAAGTAATGTTGTAACATTGTACACGTAACGTTGTAACATTGTCCAAGTAACGGTGTATGATTGTCAGAGTAACGTTGTAACATTGTCCAAGTAACGTTTTATTATTGTCAAAGTAACGTTGTATGATTGTTCGAGTAACGTTGTATGATTGTCCGAGGAACATTGTAACATTGTTCAAGTAACGTTGTATTATTGTCCAAGTAACGTTGTATGATTGTCCGAGGAACATTGTTTCATTGTCCAAATAACGTTGTATTATTGTCCAAGTAATGTTGTAACATTGTACACGTAACGTTGTAACATTGTCCAAGTAACGGTGTATGATTGTCCGAGTAACGTTGTAACATTGTCCAAGTAACGTTTTATTATTGTCAAAGTAACGTTGTATGATTGTCCGAGTAACGTTGTATGATTGTCCGAGGATCATTGTAACATTGTCCAAGTAACGTTGTATTATTGTCCAAGTAACGTGTTTGATTGTCCGAGGAACATTGTTTCATTGTCCAAGTAACGTTGTATTATTGTCCAAGTAACGTTGTATGATTGTCCATGTAACGTTGTATGATTGACCAAGTTACGTTGTATGCTTATTTAAGTAATTGTGTACGAGTGTCCAAGTAATGTTGTAACAGTGTACACGTAACGTTGTAACATTGTCCAAGTTACGGTGTATGATTGTCCGAGTAACGTTGTAACATTGTCCAAGTAACGTTTTATTATTGTCAAAGTAACGTTGTATGAGTGTCCGAGTAACGTTGTATGATTGTCCGAGGAACATTGTAACATTGTCCAAGTAACGTTGTATTATTGTCCAAGTAACGTTGTATGATTGTCCGAGGAACATTGTTTCATTGTCCAAGTAACGTTGTATTATTGTCCAAGTAATGTTGTAACATTGTACACGTAACGTTGTAACATTGTCCAAGTAACGGTGTATGAGTGTCCGAGTAACGTTGTAACATTGTCCAAGTAACGTTTTATTAGTGTCAAAGTAACGTTGTATGATTGTCCGAGTAACGTTGTATGATTGTCCGAGGAACATTGTTTCATTGTCCAAGTAACGTTGTATTATTGTCCAAGTAACGTTGTATTAGTGTCCGAGTAACGTTGTATGAGTGTCCAAGTAACGTTGTATTATTGTCCAAGTAACGTTGTATGATTGTCCAAGTAACGTTGTATTATTGTCCAAGTAACGTTGTATGATTGACCGAATAACGTTGTATGATTGTCCGAGTACTAGTAACGTTTATGATTTTAATGAAGCTGATTCTATGGACACATACGAATTGTTGTATTTCGCTTTACAGAATTAAACTTGATTTATTGCGAAGCAAGTTTTAACAACTTATATATTAATCACTCTCGTTGGCGCGGATCAAAGTGTAAATGTGGTCATCCGTGTTGTAGGAAACCGGAGTACCCTGAGAAAACCCCTGGTTGTCCGATCTGAAATCCCATCTGTCCGATCTGGCGACCACCGTACCATCTCAGGGATCGAGAAGAGAGCCATCATTAATCTGTCAGATTACAGAATCATTACATTATAAACATTTTAACTTAGTAAATAATGACTTACACGTGTACGTACATTTCTGTTCCTGTCTTGACACTATTTTCGATTATTGAAGAGATACGAACAGTACTTATTTTCTTGACAGAGAATTAAAGAAAGTTAAACGCCTCAATGGAAACAGACTGGAGATCGGAGCAGAGAGATTATCGTGCCAAACTAGAGGTGCTAGATCGGGAGCAGAAGAGGCGAGACACTGAGCCACTACTGTTTTGTAAACTTATCACGAGATGGCCCTTACAATCGTTCTGTAAGTTCGTATCTGGAGGGTATCCCTCAAACTCATAAGCTAGACTATCACCGAAAGTAATGAATACCCCGAAACCGCCCGAAAATACCCCCACCTCCGTCCCGGCGTCATATGAAGTAAATTAGTGAAAAATAGACAGACTGGAACCCAGGCTATGTGTATCATCATAACTATGTGTCTTGAACCCAGGCTATGTGTATCATCATAAATATGTGTCTTGAACCCAGGCTATGGGTATCATCATAAATATGTGTCTTGAACCCAGGCTATGGGTATCATCATAAATATGTGTCTTGAACCCAGGCTAGGTTGTGCTATTCATGTGGTGCAATTTTATTAGTTTATACACTTTTAGTACAGCTTAATTGAGAAACACGTTCTTATAACATTAGTCAATCCGTTCGCGATACATCATTCTTAACGAATTCCATCGATATGAGTGAGAGAGAAGAGGAAGTGTGAGTCTTGCCTACGGACATCATCAACGTGGTTCTGGTGATGTTCGAATTAACAACTGATCTAATACCGAGGCGGACTCCGTAACCACCACGAAGTCTCCAAGGAACTTTTGTTTAATTCATTTGATTTTATTTCACTCATTTCAGGAAACTACCTAACATAATGGGGTAATAATACAGCATTGAACACAAATGACGAGGCAATACGTATAAATATATATTAACTCATGTAACTATCTAACATAATAATACAGCATTGAACACAAATGACGAGGCAATACGTATAAATATATATTAACTCATGTAACTACCTAACATAATAATACAGCATTGAACACAAATGACGAGGTAATACGTATACATATATATTAACTCATGTAACTACCTAACATAGTAATACAGCATTTAACACAAATGACGTATACGTATAAATATATATTAACTCATGTAACTACCTAACATAATAATACAGCATTGCACACAAATGACGAGGCAATACGTATACACATATATTAACTCATGTAACTACCTAACATAATAATACAGCATTGCACACAAATGACGAGGCAATACGTATACACATATATTAACTCATGTAACTACCATATTTAAACCAGTTCATACGGGAGAGCTACATTACTATACAATCACACGTGTCATTATAATAACAAGATATTTCATAATTAGTACATACTCATAATTGTAATTAGTAATATTACAGTTTATCTAAGCATATGAATGCTATGCTTTACTAGCATATACAATGTTCGATAAGCCTGTGTACCTAGTTTTTAATAATTACACGTGCACGTAAAAGAACCAGAGGTGACTGTGGAATGGGTCTCTGTGTGTATCGTTGCACTACCCTCAATAACTAAAATGACTAACCTCTTCAGGAGACGTCGCTCATATGGGCAACCGATAGCGACGATAAATAAACATACACGCGTTTTATTACGCATGTACGACGGCCCTTCAATAATTTCGTGAACTAATTATATGCTACATGTAATCTAACATACTTGACAACTACTCCTTTTCAATGTAACGTCTTTGGGCTGTCCGGTTAGTGCAGTGGTTTGCGCGCTCGCTTCTCACCAATGCAACCCGGGTTCGATCCTCAGACCGGGAAGTATCAAACAAGTTCTTTCAACTTATATTTAATCACTCTCGAGACCTCATTCCTGATGGAATCCATCGCCACGAGGGGAGAGAAGAGGCAACGTGGAATTTAAATTCCTTGCCTAAGGGCACAATCGTAACGGCTTCAGCGGGGCTCGAACTCCGGGAAAAATAAGTATGTGAGCTGGTACGATGGTCGCCAGATCGGACATATGGGTTTTCTCCGGGTACTCTGGTTTCCTCCCACACGAATGATCATATAATTATACGCTTTCATCCGCGCCAACGAGAGTGATTAATATAAGTTGTTAAAATTTTACTCGTCCATTAAATAGTTTGCATTATCCCACAGCTTGACCCATGACCGGAACACGTGCTGCGGGCCACCACGTGACATCTCCTGCACAGTTCTGTTTACGGCGCACCTCAACTACTCTCGTGACTCATATTTCCTGTTTTTTGAGATTTGAAAATTGCAAGAAGTCGCAAATGGCAATATCTGGACTGTATGGTGGTTGCGGTGACAAATTCTATACCCAGTTTCTTGATTGTGTCCGACACAAAGCTGCTGATATGGAATGGTGCGTAATCATGGTGTATCAGCATCCTAGACCTCTTACGCTGTGGACTGAAGTGGATGAGCGTTCGCTTCAGGTGCGACAGGTCCGGAGTTCGAGCCCCGCTGGAGCCGTTACGATTGGCACATAGGCAAGGCATTTAAATTCCACATGCCTCTTCTCTCTCCTTCATGGCGATGGTTCCATCAGGAATGAGGTCTCAAGAGTGATTAATATAAGTTGAAAGAACTTGTTTCGCAATCGAGCTAAAATAAATGTGTATAAACTAAGCTGTGGGCGCTTTCTTTTATTAAAAAAATAAATGAAAACTTAAATAAATTAGATTCTAAAAATATCCCTCGGTTGTATAAAATGTTGAAATAAGAAACGCCGAAATAGATTGCCTTGGTTGAAATTTGCCACTGGCTACGGTACTGCCGGTGTCATATATAATAATGACCGCCCCCCCCCCACCCCGAAAGCCTACAAAAACAATGTTATCAATATATTTTATTAATAATTGCATCAGCTATAAAATTAACAATTATCAATTAATTTATCTTAAATTTATGTATGAAAAAAGACATACACTCAACTTAATTGGTGTGTCTCCCAGTGCAAGAAACTGTTCCATACATAGAATATGACCGACCCCCTTAGTGTAGATTATCTGATTGAGGGTAGGTCACTTTTTCATGCCATAGAATAATGACCCCCCTATGTTTACACAGTAAGAGTGAGAGGGGTCACTTTCCCATGCCGTAGAATAATGACCCCCTGTATGTAAACTATATGAGTGAGGGGGGGTCATTTTTCCATGCCATAGAATAATGACCCCCCAGTATGTAAACTATATGAGTGAGGAGGTCATTTTTCTATGCCACAGAATAATGACCCCCCCTGTATTTTAACTATATGAGTGAGGTGGGGTCACTTTTCCATGCCATAGAATAATGACCCCACAGTATGTAAACTATACGAGTGAGGGGGGTCACTTTTCCATGCCATAGAATAATGACCCCTCTGTATTTTAACTATATGAGTGAGGGGGGGTCACTTTTCCATGCCATAGAATAATGACCCCCCTGTATTTTAACTATATGAGTGCGGTGGGGTCACTTTTCCATGCCATAGAATAATGACTCACAAGTATGTAAACTATACGGGTGAGGGGGGGTCACTTTTCCATGCCATAGAATAATGACCCCCCCTGTATATTAACTATATGAGTGATAATCGATAAGCCAGTAAAGCGGGATCGATGAAGTCGTCCCAATTATTTTGCTCATCATTTGTATATTTTACCAATGTATGGACAAGTGTTTGATTAAACCTTTATGTTAAGCTATTTGTTTGGGGATGATATGCACTTGTCCTGCGATGGTTGATGCCAATTAATCTGCAGATTTCGTCATTGAGCTTATTGCAATACTATTCTATGATATAGATAGTGACCCCCTCCCACTCATATAATCTACACATATAGGGGCGATTATTCTGTGATATGAATAGTGACCCCCTCCCACTCATATAATCTACACATATGGGGGTGTGGTTATTCTGTGATATGGATAGTGACCCCCTCCCACTCATATAATCTACACATATAGGGGTGATTATGCTATGATATGGATAGTGACACCCTCCCACTCATATAATCTACACATATGGGGGCCATTATTCTGTGATATGGATAGTGACATCCTCCCACTCATATAATCTACACATATGGGGGCCATTATTCTGTGATATGGATAGTGACCCCCTCCCACTTATATAATCTACACATATGGGGGTGATTATTCTGTGATATGGATAGTGACACCCTCCCACTCATATAATCTACACATATGGGGGTGATTATTCTGTGATATGGATAGTCATATAATCTACACATATGGGGGCCATTATTCTGTGATATGGATAGTGACATCCTCCCACTCATATAATCTACACATATGGGGGTGATTATTCTGTGATATGGAAAAGTGACCCACCGTCACTCGTACTGTGTAAACATAGAGGGGACATTATTCTATGGCATGGACGTTTGACCTGCCTTCACTCGGATAATCTACATATAGGGGGGTCATTATTTTATGGCATGGAAAAGTAACCCACTGACTCATATAGTTTACACACAGGGGGTCATTATTCTATGGCATGGAAAAGTGACACCCCTTACTTGTATAGTTTACATACAGATGGGTCATTATTCTATGGCATGGGAAAATGCCCCCCTCACTAATATAGTTTACATAATTATAGGGGGGACATTATTCTATGGCATGGAAAAGTGACCCCCCCCCCCTCACTCATATAGTTTACATACTGGGGAGTCATTATTCTAGACGGATCTGTAGTCCAGTGGTAACACACTGGACTGGTAATCCAGGGATCGAGCGATCCCCTCTCTGACCCTAATAAAATTAACAGTCTTTCAGATGGGACGTTAAGCCGAGGTCTCGTGTCGGTGCTTTACACTGTGCACGTAAAAGAACCAGAGGATACTCTGGAATGGATCTCTGTCTGTATCATTGCACTATCCTCCATTCCAGGTATTCAAATATAGCTTTCCATTTTGTTTCGGCTTTATTTTGTGGAGTTTTATTGTACGTTTTTAGGAATGTTTTGTATAGGAATTGTGTTGGTCTTTTAATATTTTTTATGTCCTCCAAATTTATTCAATTGTTTTAGATATGTGTCTTTCCAATGACCTACATTTTCGGGGTTTATTAATCGTTTTACCCACGCAGCTTTTATAGAATTAACATATGCGTTTATATCAACCATTTTTAGCCCACCATCTTGATAGTCACGCTTAATAATCGATCTTGCTACTTTATCTGGCTTCCCATCCCATAAGAAAGAGTACATAAGTAAGTATTTAGTAAGTTCAGCTAACACATTTTCATTAGGACTTTCGAGTACAGTTAATGGATAGATAAGTTTGGGCAATGCAAATGTTTTTATGACTGTGATTTTACCCATTAGTGTCAGTTTGTGATTTCTCCATTTATTTAAACACGAGAACATTTCTTGTATTTTATTATGGGCTTTTATTGTTCTTCATATCTAAAAGTGCCTTTGCGCATTCCGCTTCCAATAATGTACCTTCACATGACATATTTTGGACTTCATTTAGCATATCATTGTTTGACGGAAAATAATCTATGTCACTATTCGGTAATTCAACCTTTTTATATAGCTTTTCATAAAATTGTTTTATTTCATATAGTAATTTCTTGGATTCAGTAATCACGTTATCTTTTACAATTAATTGTGAAACAGTTTTTTGTTCTTTTTTTCTAGATTTGAAAAGTATTTTGTATTTTTATCCATTCCTTCGATATAATGTGATCTTGCTCTAATAAAATTGCCACGAGTTTAATGTTTATAATAATGTCAAGTTCATCCTTTTTATTTTTGTGATATGGATAGTGACACCCTCCCACTCATATAATCTACACATATGGGGGTGATTATTCTGTGATATGGATAGTCATATAATCTACACATATGGGGGCCATTATTCTGTGATATGGATAGTGACATCCTCCCACTCATATAATCTACACATATGGGGGTGATTATTCTGTGATATGGAAAAGTGACCCACCGTCACTCGTACTGTGTAAACATAGAGGGGACATTATTCTATGGCATGGACGTTTGACCTGCCTTCACTCGGATAATCTACATATAGGGGGGTCATTATTTTATGGCATGGAAAAGTAACCCACTGACTCATATAGTTTACACACAGGGGGTCATTATTCTATGGCATGGAAAAGTGACACCCCTTACTTGTATAGTTTACATACAGATGGGTCATTATTCTATGGCATGGGAAAATGCCCCCCTCACTAATATAGTTTACATAATTATAGGGGGGACATTATTCTATGGCATGGAAAAGTGACCCCCCCCCCTCACTCATATAGTTTACATACTGGGGAGTCATTATTCTAGACGGATCTGTAGTCCAGTGGTAACACACTGGACTGGTAATCCAGGGATCGAGCGATCCCCTCTCTGACCCTAATAAAATTAACAGTCTTTCAGATGGGACGATAAGCCGAGGTCTCGTGTCGGTGCTTTACACTGTGCACGTAAAAGAACCAGAGGATACTCTGGAATGGATCTCTGTCTGTATCATTGCACTATCCTCCATTCCAGGTATTCAAATATAGCTTTCCATTTTGTTTCGGCTTTATTTTGTGGAGTTTTATTGTACGTTTTTAGGAATGTTTTGTATAGGAATTGTGTTGGTCTTTTAATATTTTTTATGTCCTCCAAATTTATTCAATTGTTTTAGATATGTGTCTTTCCAATGACCTACATTTTCGGGGTTTATTAATCGTTTTACCCACGCAGCTTTTATAGAATTAACATATGCGTTTATATCAACCATTTTTAGCCCACCATCTTGATAGTCACGCTTAATAATCGATCTTGCTACTTTATCTGGCTTCCCATCCCATAAGAAAGAGTACATAAGTAAGTATTTAGTAAGTTCAGCTAACACATTTTCATTAGGACTTTCGAGTACAGTTAATGGATAGATAAGTTTGGGCAATGCAAATGTTTTTATGACTGTGATTTTACCCATTAGTGTCAGTTTGTGATTTCTCCATTTATTTAAACACGAGAACATTTCTTGTATTTTATTATGGGCTTTTATTGTTCTTCATATCTAAAAGTGCCTTTGCGCATTCCGCTTCCAATAATGTACCTTCACATGACATATTTTGGACTTCATTTAGCATATCATTGTTTGACGGAAAATAATCTATGTCACTATTCGGTAATTCAACCTTTTTATATAGCTTTTCATAAAATTGTTTTATTTCATATAGTAATTTCTTGGATTCAGTAATCACGTTATCTTTTACAATTAATTGTGAAACAGTTTTTTGTTCTTTTTTTCTAGATTTGAAAAGTATTTTGTATTTTTATCCATTCCTTCGATATAATGTGATCTTGCTCTAATAAAATTGCCACGAGTTTAATGTTTATAATAATGTCAAGTTCATCCTTTTTATTTTTAATTGAAGTAAGTATGTTCTCGTTTGTGGAGTCATTTATTAATTTTAACTCTAGTTCATCAATTACTTTTATGAGTAGTTTTTCATTTTTATTATTTTCCTTCTTTTTCCATGAACAATATTTGATAGTTACATTTCTGATACAACCTTTAATCGATTCCCAAAGAGTATTTGGATTTGCACTTACATTGTTTGCTGCTATTTCAGTAACACTAGTTCTGATTTGTTTTTGATAATCTTCCTCAAGTATCACAGAATTGTTCAATTTGAAATAACCCGGGCCTCGGATTTGGTTTGTAACATCTAGCATTAGATAAATTAAGGAGTGGTCTGATTTTATACCGGTAGTAATTTTACATGTTTTTACTTTGTTTGAAAGGTTAGATGATATTAAGAAGTAATCCAGTCTACAGAATATTGGAGGTTTATGATTAGAATGCCAGGTGAATTGTTTTAATCCCGGATGCATAATACGCCATATGTCCAACATGTCATTGTTTTCTATTATATTTTGAAGTTTCGTACTACTTTTTTATGTGCATCGATCCTTCCGTGTTTCTTGTCTATATTCATATCAAGAACAATGTTAAAATCCCCCCCCCCAATTATAAATGTTGTGTCTTCATTATCTTCCACGAATCGTTCTATGGTATTAAAAAAATTAACATCATCAGTGTTTGGCCCATATACATTCATTAGCATGATCTCATTGTTATCTATGATAAGAGACAAGCATTGCAGACGGCCTTCAATAATTTCAGTGTATTCTAATGTTTCAATGGATCCATTTAAAAATATGCCTATGCCTTTGCTGTTGGAACTATTTCCGCTTAGAAATATCTTTGCACCCCACTCTTTCTCCCATTTATCAATATCGGATTTCTTGCAATGTATTTCTTGTAAAAAACATATATTATATTCACTATCTTTTAACCATGTAAATACGTGCTTTCTTTTCTTAAAATCGCTGAGTCCCTTTACATTAAAAGAACATATCTTACTTGTCATGATTTAAATAAGATGAAAACTATAAGCTCACATACAATGGCATACATCGGAATATTTTTTATACAATGTATGTAGCTGGAAAGAGTTGACCGATATTGAAGTACATCACAAGCACTAAACATGTCATTTAAAAGATCTAAACTATATCGCATGAAAGGTAGCATACCTATAGTTTTCCTTTCCGAGTTATATTGACCAATATATAGACCATTAGTTTGACTGCCATTTTAAATGAGAATAGAGAAATACAAACATTGTAAGTCATGGTATAACGTGACCATATAGGTCTTTGCACATATTTCCTTTTGTTTAGCAATATCGTCTTGTGCAAGAGTCAATGTATAATACGCTGCACTATATTATACAATTGTGTTCAAACATAAATATACATGTATACACTCATATATACAAATATTAATAGCTACTAACATATACCTACACACGCACATGCACACGCGCACGCACGCACACACGCGTACATATATATACATACATATACACAAACACACACTTATACATATATATATACATATATTCACACATTATTATCCATCTGACATGTTGGCATGCTAGATTATCTCTCTAAATTAGGTCCCAAATCCGATACCTTCTAATCTTCTAATGAATTCGCCCCTTCCCGCCACCCGTGTCATGGATTAGAAGGCTATATTATTGAGCTAATTGTGATGTGCACTTACTGCAGTCCTGTATCCACATGGACGCGCTCACTATAATGTCGATAATGTTTACCCACAAACTGCAGATATATAGATATATATACTGATATATTATGTTTTATAAACTGTTTATTATATATTATGTGTGGTTATTAGAAAGTTTGTGTTTATAATATTATTCACTATGAACAAGGAAAACTGTAGTTCGTAGTATTCTAAAGCGTAACTTAAGCCGTGGTGAAAGAAATGTATACTAACAGGTTCAATAAAGGGGGGTCATTATTATGTCCTCTTACAAAGCCAAATAGTTTTTAAGTTAATTCTGGGTGGTTAGTGTCAGAGGTTGATAATAACTTCTCTCAAATCACAAACGTACATCTCGGCTTTCTGACGTATTGAGCATAGAACAATATCTAAGACTCAACCAATCTATTATTAATGTCACTCCAGCTTGAGCTTAAGATTCGATAAAAGGTGCACACTCATCGACCCTGTATATCTTATTCCTGAGTGTATAATACATGTATAAAAACATTTCACTTTAACATATAACTTAGGACATGTATATGATTGACACTTAAATCGCTGATAATTATGAATAATCCAATTGAGGTGTATATGTATTATATGAGTGTTTTCTGGTCCTCTACAGTATGAGAAACTTTCACAATATATAATATGATATTTTTTGCTCATTTTATATGGAGAAATGAACATCCCCTTCAGTTAAAAAGTAATGATGTGTGCGGTATAATTTGGATATACAATATTGTTCGACAGACCGTGCAAATTGATGCATGTTATTATTATAATATATCCAGTGGATATCTGTGGCATTTACCTGTGACATTTTACCTGTTGTGACATTTTACCTGTTACATTTTACCTGTGGAATTTCATATCGTGGTAGTACTTATTAGATTGCCTGTATCATTAAAGTCCCACTTTGTGTTTAAAAAAATTGTTCTGCGCACTTAAAATGTTGTTAATAAAATGATGATTAGAAATCATGGTGATTTCTGAATATGTCAGGGACATTATTCTATGGCATGGAAGTTTGACCTGCCTTCACTCGGATAATCTATATATAGGGGGGTCATTATTCTATGGCATGGAAAAGTGACCTACCCTCAATCAGATAATCTACATTATGGGGGTCACATTCTACATGTATGCATGGAACAGTTTCTTGCACTGAATACATCGTGAGGCACACGTTATAAAGTATAATGTTGTATGTCCTTGCTCATACAATATTAAATTATTACTTATTAGGAATGATATAAAACATGTAACCAGTGTATTGGGAACACAGGAAGTGTCACTGTTGGTTGCAGTTCCCTAAAAATAAGGTTTTATTGCTTTTCACACCTGTGGCAAAGAAGATAAGGCTTAATATGATCCACAATAGTCAGAATTACAATTGTTAGCAACACATTACATAATTGTGCACATTTTCTGGAAAGTTTAAGAGAATATGAATAAACATGATAAGAATAATAAGCGGATAACATATTAATTAAATTTGTTAAAGAAATATACAACAATTTCTGCTGTAGAAGCATCCATAGTGTGAGTGTGTTTTACATTTATTTATCGTCAGTACTGGTTGCCCATATGAGCGACGCCTCCTGAAGATATTAAGTCATTTTTGGAGGATAGTGGCAGAGAGATACAGACAGAGACCCATTCCAGGGGGTCATTATTCCATGGCATCAAAAAGTGACCCTCTCTCTCATAATTATAGTCTACACATAGAGGGGTCATTATTCTATGGCATTGATGTTCAGTTTATACATATATGGGTCATTGTTCGTATTTGTTTTATGTTTATCTGTGTAAATAGTATGCATTATGTGAACCTCCTAGTTATACAGCACCCACCACCTCATGATCATCTTTAGAAATTGATAAGAGACAAATTATCTGCATACTTTTTTTCCAGATTCAATATATTTATGTTATTCTGTACATCGTTGAATCAAAATATATGTTGTTATGCCTTAAACAGTGCTAACTAACATTTAATTATAATAAATTAAATATTTCCCCACTATATATTGCTATTTACATCATCATCAGCAGTAGCAGCAGCATCCGCAGTAGCAGCATCAGTAGTAGCAGCAGCAGTAGCAGCAGCAGCAGTAGCATTAGCAGCAGCATCAGCAGCAGCAATAGCAGTTGCAGTAGCATCAGCATCATCATCAGCTGCAGCAGTAGCATCAGCAGCATCATCGGCAGCAGCAGTAGCATCAGCAGTAGCAGCAACATGCAGTAGCAGCAACATGCAGTAGCAGAAGCAGTAGTTGCAGCAGCAGTAGCATCAGCAGCCGCAGTAGCATCATCATCATCATCATCAGCAACAGCATTATCATCAACAGCAGCATCATCATCAGCAGCAGCAGTAGCATCATCATCATCAGCAGCAGCAGTAGCATCAGCATCATCGGCAGCAGCAGTAGCAGCAGCAGTAGCAGCAACATGCAGTAGCAGCAGCAGTAGTTGCAGCAGCAGTAGCATCAGCAGCAGCAGTAGCATCATCATCATCATCATCATCAGCAACAGCATTATCATCAGCAGCAGCATCATCACCAGCAGCAGCAGTAGCATCATCATCATCAGCAGCAGCAGCAGTAGCAATAGTAATAATAATAATAGAACATGTTTTATTGCAAATAATAAAGACTTCATTTAACGAGAGAACTCATTTAACAAAAGTTAATCTACCATGAGGCCCTCAATATATCATGTATTATTTCTCTTTATTGTAGTGTTGGCGCTGTTTGCCCACCTGGCAATGATAGGGACAACAGGAGTGTTATATATGAGTGGATACGACATAATGCCATTGTACTTGGAAGGTCTACCTCTGCGGCTAGTAGATGACCCATGGGACGCACGATTGTTCGCCTGGACGGACCGAACTAAATACGACGGGTATTATGCCCGCGGTGGCTTCAGTGCAGGGGTTCGAACGTCGGAAGAATGGTTCGCATCGGTGGATATATACTATGAGCATAGAAACGGGGGTAATATCTTTACAAAGTCAGCACTGTTGAAGATAAAACAACTTGAAGATGAATTAATAGCAGCGACGGATTATGATAAATTTTGTAAACTCGATGTCGAAACAAGACAATGTGTAAAGACTATGTCAATTTTACGATACTTCGACGGAACATTTTCTACTATAAACCCAATTTTTAAGGACGTACATTTTGACAATATATCATCAGTATTATTTGAGGCATTCACAAACAACGCAACTAGAGACAGATTCAGATATTTTCTTCCAAGGGATTATAACCCAACACTAGATGTATCGACATCACCACTGACGAGATCAATACTATCATTTGGTAAACCACACGAGGAACTCAGTGGATCTGAATATAAAACTGAATCGGAAAAGTACTCTACGGAAAAGATTAAACCAATACTGGAACGATATGAAGATGTTAATGAGTTTAAGTTATCATTCCACTCATACTCACTATATAGAGAGGCCACGAGAACGCAAGCAATGAAAGATTTTCTCTGGGCCGGGGCGAGTATGGCGTTTATCTTCTTTATTATTCTATTACATACAAAGTCACTATGGATCGCTGGATTCGCCGTATTTGGCGTGCTTGCCAGCTTCTTCAATGGCAACTTGATTTATAACTTAGTACTTGGCTTTGAATATATCGGATTCTTTCATATTTTATCTCTATATATAATTTTGGGAATTGGTGCTGATGACGTCTTCGTTTTCTACGATGTTTGGCGGAATACACGATTTGATGAATATCGAAGTATGGCACATAGACTTTCTGATTCTTACAAAAGGTCGGTGTTTAGTATGTTATTCACGTCGCTGACCACCGCCGTAGCATTCCTCTCCAGCGCTATTACACCATTACTAGCTACCAGATCGTTTGGAGTATTCTCAGCTCTTGCCGTGTTAATGAACTATTTATCTGTTATTCTTTTCTTTCCAACGGTTGTCATAATGTTTCATACTTACTTTGAAGATTCAACTTGGCCATGTTGCTATCCATGTACTAAACGAAGGAACCCATCCGATCAGAGACCGGACAGAAACAACAAATGTACTACAGCGAACGGTGAATCTGATGAGATAAACTCGGAAGCCACACACACTAGCTCCAGTCATAGGAATATATACCCAATATATGAGGCGGGAGAGTCTACAGGCCAAGCAAATCACTGGTCGTCTTATTTTAATGATCTCACATTAAAGCTCGACCTTCCTAATGTGTCGTATCAACGTCGAATTTCAGATGGTCAAGTGCACCATCACAATGGAGATTTCAAACAATATGGGAACTTTCAAACGTCAGAGAAATCGATGAAAGATGTCGAGTTACGAAATCGTCCTTTAAATACAAAGTCCTATGGAAACCAAAATATGCATGGGTATGCCGAGCCTTCACAACAAAACGAAGGAAGACAACACTCGCAAACTTGTAACACAATTACCAACCACCAGTCTTACAATTCCATTGGACCGAAACACATTTCACTATCACGTCAGACAATGTCACACAATAGGGTTGGTGAATCTAATCGATACCGGAATAATCTCAAAAAGAAATCTGTGTTCGTCAGGTTCTTCAGAAATTACTACTTCCGGTTTGTGACAAACACATATGCGAGATGGGTGATTCTTCTGGTACTGGTTGGAGTTTTGGCTTTCTTCAGTTACGAAGCTTCAATGATCGAGGCTGACACGGATCTGGTGAGTATTATAGTTTTATCATACCAGGAACGTCACATATAATTGTTCATATTCTAATCCCACTGGGGTGTTGAACTATTTTATGCGAGGAAGCTATCCAACTCGTATGTGGTCGGTGCTTCTTGCAGGGTGCCACCGTTCGTTCCCGAAATACTGTTTGAATGGGCACCCGAGGTACTCCTGACGACTCTTCAGCTATTATATGGTCGAGGAAGTCCCCAGGTGACTATCCGAGCAGTATTTCAGTCGAATTTCAAAAAAGGAATATATTAATTATAAATATTGAGTAGCAATATAATGAAATACATAACACCAGATGGCATGTACCAATGTTCTGTTGTAGCTGTTTATGCTCATTTTAATCAAGACTTGTCGGTATATTTCAATGTTATTATGCTAGAATATTTACATGGCTATTGCATTTCCTTCGACGAACGTACGTGCCCTGATTGTATACAATTTCCTGTGACGGTTTCCAACTAATGATATGCAGCTGCCATGCGCATTCGCAGCGCTAGACAGCGTTCGTCGCGAGAAAAGGCGTGTCTTACATTTTGTGCTGTTCCAAGGATGATCTAATTATAAGAGCCCCGCAACACGATAAGTCGCACATTTGGACTAAATACCTTTTAATTGTAAAGGGTGATATTATTTATTTATTTTTGTATCATTGAAAATAATAATTAATGTAAATATATGTAATACATCGCGAGTTAATAGTTTCCGTTGGGGGTATGAACTACATTTAATGTTACCGTCGATGCCTTCAGCCTCATAGCCTGGGAACAAGGGTTGATATATTTTGCCTGGTCAGTCATATAAATATATTGTTAACACCGAGTTCATTAATTAGGCCGTATTGAGTTTCTGATGAACTTGTCATTTGCTTGCGCGGTTGATGTATTATACTGTGTGATATCGTTATGTATGTACAATGATGAGACTTAAATATAGATTAATATACTAAGGAATATTTCTTCCAGTTCAATTTATTGCCGGAAGATGACCCGTTCACGATAGCCTTTAGATATAAACTGAGCGCATTTATGTCTGGTTATGGTCAGGATGCAACTTTGCTATCTGTCTATCTTATCTTCGGTGTAAAGCCGAACGACATCACAATGTGTCACTTCTCTGACCCTATGTGCACCGGACGACAAGGATGGGACCCGGATTTCAACCCAAATACAGTGGAAGCGCAAACGATGCTATTGGTATGCTATAGTCGAAGATATAATCCTCTTAGATACTCAGAAAACGCTTCTGTATGAAAGGTACCTCAGTATTGGACAACTTTAATTGATTCCTCGCAATACTTAAATGCAAATGCTATGCACATAATATATACATCTTCCTACATCATTATCTTTAATTCTTTGCATGCTTCGTTAAACAAAAGATACACAGTGAATAGTACATGATAGCGCAGTCGCAGTGCGTTCGGTTCAGGTATGAAATACCCCGAGTTCGTGGCCAGTTGCTTCCGTTACGAGTATGCCATGTGGGAAGTCACTGAAACCCCACATTGCATCTTCTCTTTTCCTCACCAGGAATGAGGTATCGAGAGCGATTGAACTAAGTTTTAAGAACTTGTTTCGCAATCGAGTTAAAATAATTTATATAAAATATAGTTCAAATAATTATAGCAGACGACAATTCATTAATATATTTTTCTTATCTGTAACTGTAAATTAGAGGATGGAAATATGTCATGGAGAATTTCATTTCGTTACGAGACAAATTTAATGAAATTTCATGGCATAATATGACTTGTATTCACGGCTCTTTGTTGTATTTTACCTTTATTTATCGTCGTTACCGGTTGCCCATATGAGCGACACCTCCCGAAGAGATTAGTTATTTTAGATTTTTGGACGATAATGCAATGATACAGACAGAGACCCATTCCAGAATCTCATATGGATATATATATATTCACATGACATACGTATACTGTGTCTAAAGCTACGGTTATATATACTCACATGCCATACGTATACTGTGTCTGCAACTACGGTTATATATAATTACATGCCATACGTATACTGTGTCTGCAACTACGGTTATATACAATTACATGACATACGTATACTGTGTCTAAAGCTACGGTTATATATACTCACATGCCATACGTATACTGTGTCTGCAACTACGGTTATATATAATTACATGCCATACGTATACTGTGTCTGCAACTACGGTTATATACAATTACATGCCATACGTATAATGTGTCTGCAACTACGGTTATATATAATTACATGCCATACCTATACTGTGTCTGCAATTACGGTTATATATAATTACATGCCATACGTATAATGTGTCTGCAACTACGGTTATATATACTTACATGCCATACGTATAATGTGTCTGCAACTACGGTTATATATAAGTACATGCCATACGTATAATGTGTCTGCAACTACGGTTATATATAATTGAATGCCATACGTATAATGTAATATAATTACATGTGTGTTAGGATCATAAGTACACCAATATTTACTAGTAGTTTAATGTTATGATATACAATTACAGCTGTAAATTAAAGTCCCATGGGTTATATAATTTAGTTTTCAGAATATTAATCTACTTAATAAAATAATTTTATTTATATATTAATAATACATTTATTATTTACTTAATACATTCTCAATAATTGCACGAACTATGATTGGTGTGTTATTTATAAGAATAAAAGCATGTAAAGTAAGTTAACATGGCATACATATGTTATTAAAGCATTGTTCTTCTATATTATCACATATAAACATTTGCGTTAGTGTTACATAATTAATTAGATATATTGACATAGTGAATTGCTGTCGCCATATTTGTTTATATGTACATGTATGCCACATGGGTCTGAGACCTTTTGGATTTAAATAAATATACTATGGAACTATATAATTACATGAAATAAGTATAATATTTCTGGAACTATGTTTATATATAATCACATGACATAAGGGTGCTGTATCCGGGAAGTAGACTACATATAATTAATCAAGGCACTACTTCGTTCAGAATCTTAGGTATGTCATAGTTCATTGTAAATGGTAATCCCTTGATAGTTCGATCAGATTAGGTTATGGAACACAAGGCTACTAAATATTCAATTAATGACATCTCAAGTGAAGTTATTATGGATTTTAGCCGGTAAATAGGAATAACAATAGAGTTTTACCGCAACGAGAGAACGATTATATATTATACAACACATAATCTGCTGTTAGTGTTATCAGCTTGCAACATATATCATCTCTACAGTTAGCATTATCTTTGTCTTTGTGTGTTTTACGTTTATTTATCGTCGCTACCGGTTGCCCATATGAGCGACGCCTCCTGAAGAGATTAGTGATTTTAGATTTTGGAGGATAGTGCATGATACAGACAGAGACCCATTCCAGAATCTCCTCTGGTTCTTTTACGTGCACGGTGTAAAGCACCGACACGAGACCTCGGTTTAACGTCCATCTGAAAGACTGTTAATTTTATTAGGGTTAAGACGGGGGATCGAACCTGCGATCCCTGGGATACCAGTCCAGCGGTTACCACTGGACTACATATCCGTCTGTATTATCTTTGTCAATATATTTTATAGTATTTATTAACAAAGTCCTGCACATGACTATGACTTTATTGATTAACTAAATGTTGTAAACAAGTATCATCATTTACATAGTAGTGTAATTGATTTGTTATCTCCCGTGAAACAGAGAGACATTGCTGATTGTTCTATGACCTCCATTGTCAAATAAAACCAGATTTATCCCGAAATGTATGTCGGTCCTTTTAGTTGGAATCCTTTAATTATACGGTTGATCTGTATATAGTTCTATAGGTCATTGTCCGTAGCAATGTGAAAATGAGGCTGTCAAAATATAAGCAATATATATCCATAATCTTTGTGTTATTTTGTCGTGGTTACAGGACTTGTGTGGGACACTACGGACATTACCGGATGAGGATGCTGATGAACTACACATACAGCGAAATCCCAACACAGGGGAATATAACGTCAATTGTTTCATGGACAATATGCAAGCGTTCTTGCAGGTAAGGTGAATCGTCTGCATCACGTATGAGGGTGAGTGCATGCATTTGAATTTATGCTGTGGCGAATGTGATATGTCCTTGAACCAGACAGTTTACATGTAATTGCACTGTTAATCCATACATGATATAACGATACACGTAAGTATCTGAAGGAAAACATGTGTATCTTATATATATGCCAACACTTATATACATGTATTATTTTCGCTGTAAACGTGTTTTCTTGATGTAAAGTACTTATTGTACTACAATGTGATTGGTGACTTCGAATCACTTCACATTACCGTTATTATTTTGACATTGAATATATAACAGATATGTTCAAAATCTATGGTGATACAAGCACCACACTTGGCACAAATACTTCTTAGACATTACTCTTTTGAAAAAGTACGCGGGCCACTAGAAATTCAAGATGGCTGTTTTTGTGGCGCCATGCAGACATGTAGATGGGATATTTTACCACATAATCTCACCACTTTGATCAATTTGGATGATCTTGGTGTCTAAAAGTAGGATTTTGACTAATAATTAACTCTAAGAAAAATATAGATAGACCAGGACATATGCTACGAAATATTTTATTTGAATTATTAGAATGTAAATCTGGAATGTTTTTGTTTGTTTAAATTTTTATTTAGTGGATGTAACCGCCTCCATTTTATGTTTGCTTAACTAAGTTATGTACATCTGCAGAATTCCATTCAATCAGTCCATACCAGGTTAGGCATGCTTGTCATCCAACTGAATTTGAACTTGACCTAACACTCACATGTGCAGCTACATAGTCTGGTACATGTAAGACTGAATCGGTGGCATTTGCAACTTCCACGGCATTTCGACTTATATCTACACTTGATAAGCTGTTGGCAACTCGATGCAATAGGTGGAAGTGTTGTCCATAAGACCTTCCATGTATCTCCACTCTTTGTCCATCCCCAGTCAGCAGGATTCTGTGTTTCTGGTTGGCGTAGTGGTGACGTACTCCATATGCAGCCTACTTGATAGGCAGCACGCTTTGCATGCTGAAGTAGTGCTGCACTCGCTGTGCTTTGACATCCACTATTTTCGTTCTCTCTCTTTCCTCTTTCCCCGTAGGTATGCATCCAAATCAGTTCTCTTTCCTGGGATATGTTCCACATCAACCAGCTGTCTTCATGCACAATGTATTTGAACCTGACATGCTCAATCACACACATAGACCCTATGTGTGCTACCCTCACCTAGTTTAACCCGTGAGCCAGCACGGTGTACCGGGGTGTTGCTGTTGCCCTGCACTGGCAACGTCTTGGAGCTATAGGTGATAGTTAGGTAAGCAATGAGGACCAGTGCAAGGAGTCCATCCAGAGGATGTGGCTGACTGGAATAAAGGTACTACCTCTACTACAACACCCTACACCCCTAACTATATTGCTACAGTATATCCAAACAGGCGTGCTATTTAGAGCAATCTTAGTGTATTACTTTTTATCTAAGCCCAAAATAAGGCAAGAGTAAGCTTCTGAGAGATTTTAGAGTCCCATATTTGGACTCTACAAGGTCAAACATGTATAGTGTGGTGCACGAATCATCCATATGTGCATATTTATTGCAAAACGTAATATGTGTGTACCAGATATGGCGACCATCTTGAAAATCGGTATCACCAATTGAATGACTCCTCTGAAATATTATCTTATCTGCTTCACTAGACCGGCCCCAAGTTGTTGCATCATTGGAGATGGCCACAGAAGTCGAGGTGTCGATAGATGTCAATGATAACACATTTGAAGTGAATGTGATTGACGCCAACAAATTGGACTCGACGTAATGTTAACTAGTTGTTGTCTCCATTTTGTGGACACTTGGTGAAACCTTAAGATTGTCTTCCTGGATTTGATAATGTACATGAACATATAAGAGACGATGAGCTTGAAAACCAGTCTTCGACACGATAAACCTGGTAAGGACTTACAGAGGAAACACACTGTTGTGGACGATATCGTGTACTAACAGACACATATCCCAACAATGACCCGATGTGACTGTCACTGGCAGTGAAACAGTACAAGGAGGACAAAATGGGCACATGGGTGTACAGAAAACCTGTGAGTCTATCCGACAGAAATACAACTGGACAAACTTGTTTAATGACTTATACCAGTATGTCGTCATTACACGATCTGTCAAAGAGAGAAGGTCGTTACAGAGGATAAGACAACATATGCAGGCAACGGAGATTACACATTGCCCTATGGAAAATCTGTCTTGATCTTTCTGTACCATATCCCACCACTTTGTCTGGCAATAAATACATCATTGCTTTCGTTGATTTGTTTATTGGAGGTTATTACAGTCCGCTGATACTGTCGCTCCTATTCTGATTGAGGATTTAATTCATAGATTTGGTAGTCCTCTACAGAGTGTGACCGATAACGGGACTGAGAATGTTAACAAGGTTGGTTATGGAACATTGAAGTCTCTAAACATTCATTATGTATGTGCTAACTAAATTGTGACCGATTACGGGACTAAGAATGTTAACAAGGTTGGTTATGGAACATTGAAGTCTCTAGACATTCATTATGTATGTGCTAACTGAATTGTGCCCGATTACTGGACTGAGAATACTAACAAGGTTAGCAATGGAACATTGAAGTCTCTAAACATTCATTATGTATGTGCTAACTGACTTGTGACCTATTACGGGACTGAGAATGTTAACAAGGTTGGTAATGGTCAGTAGTCCAATGGTTACCACGTTGGACTGGTAATCCAGGGATCGCAGGTTCGATACCCAGTCAGATCCTAATAAAATTAAGTCTTTCAGATGGGACTTTAAACATAGGTCTCGTGTCGGTGCTTTACACCGTGCACGTAAGATACCCAGAGGAGACATTGGAATGAGTCTTTGTCTGTATCATTGCACTATCCTTCAAATATCTAAACTGACTAATCTCGTCATGAGGCGTCGCTCATATGGGCAACCGGTAGCGACGATAAATAAACGTAATACACACACCACACACAGTCAAGTACGTTTTTAATATTGTGTTTACTTTTATTAACCTGCACATATTTATCCTCAAAGGAAGAATCACCGGCTACTGGCACTGACTGCAGCTTTTATTAACCTGCACATATTTATCCTCAAAGGAAGAATCACAGGCTACTGGCACTGACTGCAGCTTGCCGTTTACCCGTGAAAAGATGCTCAACTTCACTGCAGCGAGGCCTCAATTCTACAATGTCAGTGTCTTCACCCCAGAATTCGAAAATTACCTACAAGTAAGTATGAAAGTATAAACTTTATTTATGTTACAATAACTGCTATAACAACTGATATTAATCACTCTCGTTGGCGCGGATGAAAAGGTATATGGGGTCATTCTTGTGGGAGGAAACCGAAATACCAGGGGAAAACCCACTTGTCTGATCTGGCGACCACGGGACCATCTCACATACACCCATCTCCGAGGATCGAACCCATGTTGCATTGGCGAGAAGCCAGCGTGCTAATCGGACACTCTATTATTGGTGGAGGCCAATAGAAGTAAGAAATCAACTACATTTCAACCCCAAGTTCGAACCCCGCTGGAGCCGTTACGATTATGCCCTTAGGCATGGCATTTAAATTCCACATTGCCTCTCCTCTCTCTCTGGATTCCATCAGGAATGAGGTTTCGAGAGTGATTAATATATGTTGAAAGAACTTGCTTCGCAATCGAGCTTAAATAAATGTGTATAAACTAAACAAGAAACTGTAGCTGAAACGTAACATACACAGAGATTGTGGAAAACATGGTGACCACTCTTGCTACGCAAAATTAAATGTTACATTTACATGTGGCCACTTCGCAGTATAATCTGTAGATGAGAAACCTTTAAACAATGGCTGCCAACATGTTCAGCGAACCATTATTGACCTACACTACGAACTATTTACCTACCATCTAGCTATACATGTATAACATGCGAGTAATTTATTGAATAAACTGATTTACAGATTTCCACAGTGTGTATGCATTCTGGTATATGATAGATATATATATATATTGTTTGTAGAAGATTGTTTGGTGTTAAAAATCCACCCAAACCGACTTTATTTATGGAGAAACTTGGTAGAATATTTAGTGTTGTACATTATTGGTTAAACATATTTACTTGTTCAGAATTTAAATATATTAAGCATATATATGCAATGTTAAAGAATGATGTTGAAACTGAAACTGAATGACAAATGTCGAGAGTACTTACTAAGCTTAGGTTTGAAAGCAGAGAATTCGTGATTTATGGTTGATATATTTTAATAATAGACGGTTATTAGGAAGATTCGAAGATTAATATTTATAGAACAATCGTTAGTTTTAATTTTAGTAAATATTTAGATATTATCACTATTCGTAAATACAGAATTGTTTTATCACTTTTAAGAGTGTCATCTCATAGATTAGCTGTTGAATCTGGAAGATGAAGAAAGCCTACGTGTTCCTGCAGATGAACGAGTATGTTCATTTGGTAACGCTTAAGAAGATGAATATCATCTTGTACTTGAATGTATTATGCTAAAAGATCTTCGTGTAGAATATATAAAGAAATACTAATACCATCCTAATAAATCTAAGTTTGTTGCATTAATGACAACTGAAATGTTTCAGAAATAAGGAACGTAAGCGTATTTGCATATAAAGCATTCATTCAAAGGAAACAGATGCTTGCGTAGTGCTTAAGTTAGCCATATAAATGGCATGCTTAACGTTAGCTGTATATATATTTAGGTATGTTATAAGGAAGCTTATGTAATCATACATTTATAATATGTGCATTTTGCTATTATGGGGTTCATACTGTATCTCCCGGTGTGTGTATAATAATCAATGATGTATGTTAACAAATTAAGAAATAAGTCATGCAATCTCGCAATCCTTGCCACTTGCCTTGTGTTATATTGTTGCTTATAAATGACCCATTTGTGGGTGTAGATGCAAATAAATCGCCTTCTTCTCATTTTCGTGTTGTCAGTTTTAGCGTCTAACATATAATCCAATTACCTACTGCGGACAGCGATGACATCATTGGCAAACATGTGATGTCAACAAATAGGGTTATTGGCTATAAGAACATATTCTATTTCTGATTTCAAATATGTAGATTCCCATTTCTTATTGGTTATCGAATGGATACAGTGGTAGCTACACCGAGGATTTCCGCATCTATAACCAACTCATCGGAGAGGAGACAGGAGCATTTAGTACACAAGTAACGACGAATGCAGGTGTCTGCTATTATATATTTATATGCTTCACATTATTCTCGATCTTCATTCTAACAATAATTGATTAGTCAAGTATACGATTTCAAATGATTCAAGGTATTGCGGGGGGACTCCGTGGTCGAGTGGTTACGGGTGTCAACTTCAAATCACTTGCCACTCACCGCTGCAGGTTCGAATCATACTAGGGTGTGGAATTCTTTCAATCGAGGAAGCTATCTAGCTGTCGAGCGGTATGTTAGTGGTTCTACCCATGTGCACGCCCGTGTCTCAAATACTGCTCGGATGGGGCATCCGTGGTCTTCCTCCACCAATAACACATAAGCTGATGGTGGCACTTTAACCTCTAAAACATATAAAGCAAAACGATCTCGGAATATGCATACTGTACATCATTGTCAACGTATATTGAGTTCCTTTGGAATATCCACACTGATGTGCAGTTCGTAGTACTGTCGTGCTATGTTTAACCCAATCAAGCTTTTTTTAATCGATAGATATCATGTACGGTAACAACTTGAAGTTTGTGGCGATCTCCGTGGGTACAACAGTAAAGGCCGATATTCTCGGTTACGTGGAAGGAGATCCTATCATGGAGAACTGGGAACAATTCTTCAATAAACAAGTACGTCTATCATTCTACTGCGTGCATTCTCGGGTGTCATTCTCGGGTATCTTATGATGAGATATATTCTGTAGAATTCCTGATCTTGTCTATTTGTGCATTAGTAATGCAATTTATTCATAGACTTTGATTCCAACAATAGTGTGCAACGTACGCTAAGGACCTATCATGCCTACATGGTGTTCGTATCTCGACACAGAAATGTGAATAAAACGCGGTGAAGACACCGACGACGGCGTGCGAGCTCACTGATACTTGTTGAGAACTTGACGTGGGACTACAACTAACGTTATTGAACGCCGAGCCGCCAGGCTTGTGTTTTTTGCATTTCCGCGTACAGTCTAGAAACTGGATAGGGACTACTTGTGACGCAGGACGACATTGCTCTAACGGCCTTGGTGTCCCGATAACTCGGAGGGTGACGGGAGCAATTTGGAAACAACTTGTACGTGCATGTATGAGGACAGTAGTACTTCGAGCACAAACCACCGTAAGAAACTGTCAACTTGTTCATATAAAGAGACACGATCTGAGTGGGGCTTGGACCCGTGACTGGTTGACAGCTGGAGCCTGCCCAGGAAAGGTGTTGTTAGGTAAACTGGCCGTCGCTCACATGGATACCGGTATCGACGTTATATATTAACTTAATAAAAAAGTATAGTTGCTGTCAACGGATTAATGGACGGGATATAACTTCACATAGATGCATTCAGATTGCTGGTGCATTACCGGTAAACCAATTGCGACATTAAAACGTAAGCATCCTGATCACGTTTTATTCAATTGTGATGAGCTTCGACGTTTTAGGAACGCCATGCGAGGATGGTTAAATCAAAGTAAAACTAACACGAATTATCATTGCTTACATATTTTGTTATTGAATATGATGTAAATAGATGTTATATGCGTAAACTTAGTTAACCACAATAATAGTTCGAATCGCCTTTATCGCTTCTATTGTCTATTTATGTATTTATTCATTTTTTAAAGTTCATTTTCTATTCATTTATCTTAAGCGAAACAGTTCACGAAATCAATGAATTTAATTATCAAATCGGTATGATCATGTATTTATTTCGTGTATATTGTATTTTACAAAAGTGACTTATATGTATTACACATATTATGACGTATGTTTCGTTGCTTACTTTGTGGGACAGAATAACCAACTGAAGTATATAAAATACGGGGAAA
The DNA here is from genome assembly GCA_014843695.1 of Archivesica marissinica. Lineage (NCBI taxonomy): Eukaryota > Metazoa > Mollusca > Bivalvia > Venerida > Vesicomyidae > Archivesica > Archivesica marissinica. Next base: position 58,120,377 of record CM026392.1, read on the forward strand.
ACAACCCTCAAAAGACCGCGAAGAGATTCGAACCAACGACCTCAAAATATAGTTTTATTGTAGTACGCGTTCTTGCTCACTGCGCTATTTAAATGCGTGTCTATTTTAGCTACAGCCTATTGTATTAGTAAATTACCGTTACGGTTTACCACAGTCACAGCACATCTAATACATGCATGTATGCAAATTTGTATTATTGTCGAATGGATTACATATGCATAATTTTCAAGATGGCGGACAGTGTCAACATGAAAATTGTGCACAGCATTTATTTTGTGTAAAAGTGTTTGTAATAGTTATTAAAATTATATTTTCCTGCGGGAACAGTGATCGGAATGTATTATTGATCAGTATTTATGATGTTCGTTGTGAAATAATTATTAAAAATGGATTTACATACACAATATACAGTGCAAATTCAGAATATATTTGAAAATTTGATTGCGCGGGAAATGGATGATCAGACAGTGGTTCAGCCCATGTGTGCGAACAGACAAGATTTTGTTTCTAGTTCTCTGGAAAATAAACTTGTACATATGTTTGATGAGCTCAGATACATACGAAACGAACAAGTAAATTGCACAAAAGCTATGTTTTCAAAAACACTTAGTACAAGTGGACCAGAAAGTATGTCATGTGATCAAAGTGACTAACTCACAAACAGATCTTATTCGTGCATTGGCGTACAAGTCAATAGATATGGAAGCTCGATCGAGACGAAATAATCTAATTGTTCGAGGAATTGTTGAAAACAGGGATGAAAACTGTTATACACGTTTGAGTGAATTCCTTGAGTCCAAGTTGGATATTGGAGCACGAGACATTTACATAACACCAGTGCATAGACTAGGAGGCAGGGTACCCGGTAGAAACTTCAATAATCGAATGATCATAGCAAACGTTAGAGACTATGGTGATATAGAGTACATTATGAAAAGGGCATCGATGTTGAAGCACATCCTGGCTTTTCAATTGATTACGACTATCCGAAAGAAATACAGGATGCAAGGTATAGACTATGGCCAAAATATAAAGAACACAAATCAAAATATCCCAGAGCGAAAGTGAATATTGTATACCCTGCAAAGATCGTAGCTGATGGCGTGTCTTGGCTGACGAATTTCCACAGTGGGGTCATTATTTGAGATATAACAGACTAACTGATATTGACATTATTGGCGGACATAATACGACCAGTGAAATACCGGTGTACACTCAGACACAGCCCCTCTCTGAGCCCCTCTCGTATATCCCGAATCAGGAACGAAGTCGTACTCAGATTGGTCATCCCCATATGGAATACGAAGCAACAACATCAAGCAATGATATGTGTATTCCCCCAACAAATAGAACTATATATCCTCCACCCGGCTTCTTACATACATGCCCACCTGTATGCCCACCCCCTAGTGTGAATCCTGGTTATGTTCGCCCTATTTCTCCAATCGACAATGTCTCCACAATGCCCCCTCCTGAGTATATGTCCCATTGTATCCCTCCCAGCTACGCCCCAACGTTGCCACAAAAACAATCACCACAAGGTACATTTACAAGATTATTGGCAAATACAGGTGAGAATACAGGTGAATACAGTCAACAGTGCGTATCGCAAACATCAGGCGAAAATACATTAAGTAACAAAAGAGAACTGACCACTACAGCAAGCAAAACACCTGGTTCAGTTCACGCACGTGAATCTGAAATAAGATTGGATGTAATACCTTCTTTGCAAACAGTTACACATAATATAGCCTCTGATCAAACTCAGTATTTCTCAGAGAACACGTATTTTGGTGAAACAATTAAATTAATTAATGATACGTCCAAAATGTTGAATACACATCCTAGTGGTAAAAAGCAAGTGGTGAGTGATCGCTTACCAGTACTGCAGCATGATGACAACTCACAAAGTATTTCCTCAAACTCAGATCAAACTTCTGCAAAGGAAATTGACGACATACACGTCGGCCAATCGCATGTGATCGTAGCATGCGTAGAACTCACTCTGCAAGTCCATACAGGCGAACTGGGTCAGCGGTCATAGATCGGATTTCCCCAGCTTCTATAAATAGAAGCGGGTTAAATGACGGAAGAACGGAACGATACACACGAGTCACAGCCTGGACGGAACGGAACGATACAAACAAGTCACAGCCTGTACGGAAAGGCACGAAATAGCACAGTACAGAGAAGGTCGCTATCCGTTGCGCCTATATAAATATAAACGGCTTATATAGCCGTCGAACAAATAAATTAAAATCTGAGTATCTACTAAATGTGTTTAATGTAAATGATATTATTCTGTTCACCGAAACATGGACTGATTTATTATCTGATCTGCACGTCCATGGTTTTGAATATTATGTTTTAAATAGAACATTATTAAAAAGTGGTTCGAAACGTAATTCGTTATATATGTCAGAAATGAATTTGTATCAGAAAATAATTTGATAATATTATTTGGGTAAAATATCATGTATTAAATTATGTACAGAAAAGGATGTTTATATTGGACTGTGCTATGTGTTACCCGATGATAGTAGCAGACAATCGTTAGTAGAAGATAGCATTTTTGATAGGTTGACTGAATCTGTTATACATGTCGAACATATTTCAAACAATGAAAGTAACTATGCATTTTTTGGCGATTTTAATGCTCGTACTTCAACATTACATGACTATGTAACGTATGATAATTTACTTGTACTTCAACATTACATGACTATGTAACGTATGATAATTTACTTGTACTCCAACATTACATGACTATGTAACGTATGATAATTTACTTGTACTTCAACATTACATGACTATGTAACGTATGATAATTTACTTGTACTTCAACATTACATGACTATGTAACGTATGATAATTTACTTGTACTCCAACATTACATGACTATGTAACGTATGATAATTTACTTGTACTTCAACATTACATGACTATGTAACGTATGATAATTTACTTGTTTCTGATATGGATATACTGCCTGATGAGTATCAAACAGATGCGGTATCTATACAAAGGTATTCTCAAGACAAAGGTCATATAAATAACAATGGGCGTATGTTACTTGATTTCTGTAAACAATCGGGTTACCGAATTGTAAATGAAAGGAAATGATTTTAATATTGGTAAATTTTCTTTTGTTAACAATAGAGGTTGTAGTGTTATAGATTATTTACTTTGTAAATCAGAAATGTTTGAATATATCGACAGCTCTAATATACATGTACCAAATATAGTTTCTGATCACTGTCTTATGACGGTGTCGTTCGTCTTTAATTGTGCTACAAACACTGTACCTTGTGTTGACTCTGCACAAGAAGCAGAAAGTCTTAGCTACAAGTACACGTGGAACAATGATTTGAAAATGCAATATATTGATAATATAAATACGGAAGAAAACGTACAATAAAATTATATTAACGAATTGTCAGAAGATATATTATTGTCAACATCAAGTAATGACATAGATTCGTGTATTGAGAAGTTAGAAGTTATGTTTAACAATATTGATCAATCAAATTATTACAGTTGTTGTGAGAATAACCAACCATGGTTTAATGATGAATGCTATGAAAAGAAAAGTATATTTTTTAAATGTTTAAATATGTACATAGATTGTAGAAATGATATTAACAGAATAAAGATGGTATAAGCAAGGTCTGTTTTCAAAGCAACATTAAGAAGATGTAGATAGTACTTTGATAAAGAAAAAACAAATAAACTTATAAATCTCAGGAATAAAAACGCCCGTCTATACTGGAACTTGTTGAAAGATGTATCAGGTGTAAAGAAATCAAATATATCTTTGTCATCATTCGAAACATATTTTAAAGCTGTAAATAACCCAGGCGATAGATTGTTCACTCACGCCTAGTGAAGAAATATTGTATTCCATTGAAAGATATGAAGATAATGAATTTAAAGTTATGTTTGAGGAATTAAATATTTCAATTACAACAAGTGAAATAATTTTAGCAATTAGACAGTTGAAACATAGTAGGTCTGGTGGACCGGATTTATTAATTAATTAATTCTTCAGTGTGGGTAAAGATGTTCTGGTTCCAATTTTGTATTCTTTATTTAACAAAATATTTCAAATAGGTTACTTTCCATGTAGATGGTCCGAAGGTTATGTAATACCGTTACATAAGAAAGGAAGTATCAATAACGTTGAAAATTATAGAGGCATTACCTTGTTAAGCAGCTTGGGAAAACTGTTCACCCGTATTATCAATAATAGATTGAAGTCATGGGCAGAAGACTATACTATATATGTTGAGGCTCAAACCGGTTACAGGCCTAATATGAGCACGGTAGATACTGTTTTTGTTTTAAATGGTCTGATTTCACACTTTCTAAATCAAGGGAAGCAACTCTATGCATTGTTTGTAGACTGTACAAAGGCTTTTGATTATGTCGTACGTGGAAACTTATGGTATAAATTGATACAATTGGGATTAAGAGGAAATATATTAAATATTGTAAAATCTATTTATGAGTCTGTTAAATTTTGTAATACACTTAGCCAGGAATATACATGCCTACTTGGGGTTCGACAAGGAGAATGTTTATCTCCCTTTTTATTTTCGATATTTATAAATGATTTGGAAGACATGTTCATAAACAGCAAAATGGAAGGTGTTGATAAATAAATATGTTTAAGATTCTCTTGTTATTGTATGCTGATGATATTGTGATATTTGCAAATTCAGCAGAACAATTACAACGATGTATACATATATTGAATGATTATTGCAATATATGGAAACTTAAGGTAAATATTGCAAAAACAAAGGAAATGATATTTAAGAAAGGCGGTTCCATACCACGCAATACTGTGTTTTATTATGAAGGTGAAACTATTGAAATTGTTAAAGTATTTACATATCTTGGTATTGTATTCACTAGTGGTGGATCTTTTAGTACGACACAAAGTACTTTAGCAGGCCAGGCACAGAAAGCAATATATAAGCTAAATAAATATTTATATAAATTTACCTACATATCGCCAAAACATAAGTTAGAACTATTCGATAAGTTAATATCGCCTATTTTAAACTATTGTAGTGAGGTATTAGGTTTTGCAAAGGATCTATCTATTGAACGTGTACATTTGCAGTTTTGTAAGAAATTATTAGGTGTTAAAAAAAAACACACAAACATTAATGACTTCATATATGGAGAGTTGGGACGGTTTGTTCTCACTTTCCGAACCTTTTATTTGCACACATACTAATTATCCCCAATTATCTCTTCGCCCCTCAAACTTACCTGTATGTTCTATACTGTTCAAAAACTAAATGAAAGGCACACATAAACTTGTACTTGCAGTGTACTATTTCAAGGTCAGTTTCCTCTGTAATCATAAATCTCTAAAATGGCAAATGCGCTAGTCAATATACGGTTCATAGAGAATAGCAGAGGAAGTCAGACTCTAGTTCTAAATGGTTACATGTACAGCCTGAAAACCAGAAAACGGGAGTGTCGCTACTGGAACTGTGTCAACAAAGCATGCAATGCTAAAATTAACACTAAGAATGAGCTTCCTACCAAAATCACTGATGAACACAATCACCCAAGAGATGACAGCAGCATTGTTGCTGCGGACATCATGAGTGGTGTCCGAAAGCAGGTCCGAGGGTCAACACAGCCGGTGCCCTCCATCTATAACGATATGCTGGCAGACACAAGATCGATCGAATGGGACAATTCCACCCAAGAGGTTGTGGCTAATCTACCCACTTTCTACGAAGCCAAATCCAGTTTATATAGACAGCGGTCTAAGACTAGACCAGTTCTGCCAAAGATAAGGGCGGATGTCAACTTGGAAGGGAAGTGGATAGAGTCGCTTGCAGGGGAGCCATTCCTAATCGCCAATGACGGTGATGTGGCGCGAATGCTCATATTCGCCACCGTTGACAACCTGGCCCAGCTGTCTACAGCCGAGACCTGGTATATGGACGGTACCTTCTACGCTTCGCCGTCATATTTCTACCAGCTATACACCATCCACGCCATGATCGACGGGTATATGTGTCCCCTAGTGTATGGACTACTCCCAAATAAACAACAGACAATGTACACCAGATTCTTCACACTCATCCAGAATTTCGCCCGTGAACATAACATTCCTCTGTCCCCAGAAACGATAATGGTGGACTTCGAAACAGCAGCGTGGCGTGCTGTCAGTATCGTGTTTGTTGTTGTTCAAGTTCGTGGTTGTTTCTTTCACTTCACACAGTGTATGTGGAGAAAAGTACAATGTTGTGGTATTGTAGCTGACTTCAAGGACAATGAAGAAGTGAAGAAACTTGTGCTACGTGCTTCGGTACTGCCACTTGTCCCCCTAGCCTCTGTCGAAGATGTGTGGTTCCAAACTCTGGAAGAATGTGACAATGACTCAGTGCCGGTGTCTAAGTTTAAGGACTATGTGACTGAGCAGTGGGTAGAGGGAGACGCCGCTCCTGGAATCATTACGAGAATGATGGTCCACGCACTACCAATCATGTTGAGGGTTGGCACCATAAAATAAACAACCAACTACGACACTGCCATCCTAATATTTATACATTGATAGACCTGGTTCTGAAAGAGGAGGCTGCTAACGAGGCGAAGCTGTTTCAGCACGCCAACGGTGGAAAGCAGCGACCAAGGAAGCGGGTATACCGTGAGCGTGAGCAAATGCTCATCAGACTGATGAACTGCGAACTGGCGACATGGACATCATGACGTATGTTGATGCTGCTTCTCACTTAGTCAAATTGAAGTGAATATGTACAATACAAATATTTCAAGATTTATATCTATTATGTGCTATGCATGTTCATGTGTTTGTCTTATCCATGTAAATATCTATGTTTTCGATTTAATGCTTATAACTCAAAATAAAGAATATATATCTATATGAAACTTATATTTATGAACAACTTTCCAAATTTAGAAACACACATTTTCAGTATACTGAACAATAGAGTTGAAAGGTGATAATTGGGAAAATTGCTATACTTAGCAATTTTCGCCAATTATCACCTTTCAACTATATTGTTACACCGAACAATACATTCCACCAACACCTACCTCAATTTCTATAGGACTAATAAAAGGTTGGGAAAGTGGGAACACACCGTTGGGACGTACATCGTTCAAATCAATACACATGTTTAATGTATTAAAATATTGGTTGAAAATTCTCCAACTGAGCAAGAATAAATTTGTGTTTATTGTATATAATATGTTAAAAAGGGATCTCGAACTTCACCCACGCAGAACAAATTGGTGTTCACAATTAAAATATTTATTATGTTCACTTTGTTTTGTAGATGCTTGGATCTTCCAAGGAGTTGGTAATATTGATATGTTTCTGTACTTAGTTAAACAGAGGTTAAATGGCCAGTTTATACAAAATTGGAATGCAAGGTTAACTGACTCTAGTAGTGCATTGTTTTATAGGAATATTGCTTCTTTCATATATCAATTATACCTAGATTGTTTTAATGTAAATAAATTTTGTCAGGCTCTAACACGGTTAAGAGTCTCCTCTCACAGGTTGCATATTGAATCGGGCAGGTGGTCTAGACCTGAACGCACACCAATTGATGAAAGAAAATGTACTGTATGCAACGTAGTGGAAGACGAGTACCATTTTATTATTGAGTGTATAATATTTTTAGATATCAGGAAGCTGTATATACAAAAGAAATATTGGTGTAGACCAAGCATGAACAAATTTATTGAGCTTATCTCTTCAGAAAACAAAAATTGTAATTAGGAAACTTGGACTGTTTATTTATAACGCATTTTCTATTAGAACTACTCTTTTGTATGTTAATTAGATACACTGTTTGGAAGTGGACACCGGATAGAGACGGGAATTTCCCTGAGTTATGTAATCTTTATGTTTCGTTTCGATAAAGGTTAACTTGAATGTGGTATCCGATTGTTCGATATGATGGTATGTAATTATTTTAGGGAGTAGTAGTCCTGGTTTAAGATCTTTTGAATTTCGATGTTTTTTTATTCAAACAATTGTACATATTACATAGGTATATACACAGATAACAATTGTACACAATAGTATAACACAAAAGTTTGCTTTTTAATAAATAAGCTTGAGACTAGCTATTCCATCAATAAAGCGTTGTTTAACGAGATTGAATTTGGATTATAACAATTGTCAAATGACTTTTTTTTTGTGTGTTACAGAAAGGATTCCTACTTAAAACAACAACATATGTTAAAAACTAGGCATGCTCACTAGTAGTGTTATTGGAGTTGAGAAAATCTCTCCATTGGATTTCAAATTTACGATTGCTTCCTTTCATAAATGAAATTGTCTCCTCTATATTTAGATTCCATAAAACGTATGGTCTAAAATCTATCAACGTTGGCAATAATCTTGCACATTTAAGGTTTACGATCTTGTCAGATTATTGTCTACAACATTATAGCTTAAGTATTCTATATAGACATGATACAACACTGTGCGTATTCCGGGGAGGGGGTCACATGTGTAGCGGGAGCCACGTAGGTAGGTATAGACCCCACCAACGGACCGGCTACACTCTGTGGTGCACTTATGAAAGTCAGCACAGTGTTTCATATGTCATTTTGTTCATTTTTAAACCATATATGAACTGATGGTTATATAGATACAGTTGATTGTGTGCTATAGATCAATGTATATAATGAAAATTTATTGTATTATAATTTGAAGTCTGTACAAAATGTTTGGCAAAGGCACTAAAATAAAACATTTATTTATTTACTTAATTAATAAAAAACCTAAGGATAATATTTCGTTTATACATTTACTTACCATGCATGTATGACATATATGCGTATACATATATACTATCGGGTAAGGTATATATGCATGACATTGTATTATACATGCAAATAATTAAATCATATTGCACTAAATTTTTCTATTTTCGTATGAAATGAAATAAATAAAATTGCATAAAGTTTAAATGATTTTTGGGTATAAAATTACAGGGCCTTCTCTTTGTTTTGTACGATGATCTGTTTTATTATGTGTGTTGTGTAGATTGTCTCTACAAAATGTAGTTTCACTGTTCGCTATCTCTATCATGCATATGTTTTGACCTCATGGGCTTTTTAGCCTAATGGTTTTGAATAAAATGTATGTCTGTCTGTCTGTCTGTCTGTCTGTCTGTCTGTCTGTCTGTCTGTCTGTCTGTCTGTCTGTCTGTCTGTCTGTCTGTCTGTCTGTCTGTCTGTCTGTCTGTCTGTCTGTCTGTCTGTCTGTTGGCAGATATTGGTCACTGCCTGTGGTCAGGGTTGTCTGTCTGTCTGTCTGTCTGTCTGTCTGTCTGTCTGTCTGTCTGTCTGTCTGTCTGTCTGTCTGTCTGTCTGTCTGTCTGTCTGTCTGTCTGTCTGTCTGTCTGTCTGTCTGTCTGTCTGTCTGTCTGTCTGTCTGTCTGTCGGTCTGTCTGTCTGCAATAAAATATGGTTAAATCAAAATAAAACTAACATGAATTGGCATTGCTTACATACATTGTATTTTGTTATTGAATATGATGTAAATACATGTATATTTTAAAATTAGTTAACCACAAAAAAGAGTTCGAATCGCATTTATCGCTTCATTGTCTATGTATTTATTTGTTTCGTGTATTTTACAAAGTGACTTATATGTATTATGCATAGTATATTATGAAGTATGTTTCGTGACTTACTTTGTGGGACAGAATAACCAACTGAAATATATAAATACGGTGGGAAAACAACCACAAAAAGACCACCTAGAGATGTGTACCAACGACATCAAAAGACAAGTGTTATTGTAGTGCGCGCTCTTGCTCACTGAGCTATTTAGATTCGCTTCTATTTTAGCTACAATCTGTTGTATTAGTAAATCACCGTTACTGTTTACCACAGCACGTGCATGTAAACAACGCCAATTTAAGTGAGTAGACCTGTACTATCCGAGCAATAAGGAACGTACACAACAATTTAA
>CM026392.1:58131364-58173226 GCA_014843695.1 Archivesica marissinica
GTATGGGTGGAGGAAGACCCCGGATGCCCCTCCGAGCAGTAGTTGAGGCACGGGCATGCACATGGGTAGTGGTGGAGGAAGACCCCGGATGCCCCTCCGAGCAGTAGTTGAGGCACGGGCGTGCACATGGGTAGTGGTGGAGGAAGACCCCGGATGCCCCTCCGAGCAGTAGTTGAGGCACGGGCGTACACATGGGTAGAACCACTAACATACCGCTCGACAGCTAGATAGCTTCCTCGATTGAAAGAATTCCACACCCTATTATGATTCGAACCTGCAGCGGTGAGTGGCAAGTGATTTGAAGTTGACACCCGTAACCACTCGGCCACGGAGTCCCCCCCCCAAAAACCTTGAATCATTTCAAATCGTATACTTGACAAATCAATTATTGTTAGAATGAAGATCGAGAATAATGTGAAGCATATAAATATATAGTATCGCACACCTGCATTTGTCGTTACTTGTGTACTAAATGTTCCTGTCTCCTCTCCGATGAGTTGGTCATAGATGCGGAAATCCTCGGTGTAGTTACCGCTGTATCCATTCGATAACCAGTAAGAAATGGGAATCTACATATTTGAAATCAGAAATAGAATATGTTCTTATCGTCAATAACCCTATTTGCTGACATCATCTGTTTGCCAATGACGTCATCGCTGTCCGCAGTAGGTAATTGGATTATATGTTAGACGCTAAAACTGACAAACACGAAAATGACAAGAAGGCGATTTAGTTGCATCTAAACCCACAAATGGGTCATTTATAAGCAACACTATAACACATAATGTATATAACTCAGCATGGCAAGGATTGCGAGATTGCATGACTTATTTCTTAATTTGTTAACATATATCATTGATTATTATACACACACCGGGGAGATACAGTATGCACCCCATAATAGCAAAATGCACATATTATAAATGTATGATTACATAAGCTTCCTTATAACATACCTAAATATGTATACAGCTAACGTTAAGCATGCCATTTATATGGCTAACTATGCAAGCATCTGTTTCCTTTGAATGAATGCTTTATATGCAAATACGCTTACGTTCCTTATTTCTGAAACATTTCAGTTGTCATTAATGCAACAAACTTAGATTTATTAGGATGGTATTAGTATATTTATATATTCTACACGAATATCTTTTAGCATAATACATTCAAGTACAAGATGATATTCATCTTCTTAATCGTTACCAAATGAACATACTCGTTCATCTGCAGGAACACGTAGGTTTTCTTCATCTTCCAGATCCTACAGCTAATCTATGAGATGACACTCTTAAACGTGATAAACAATTCTGTATTTACGAATAGTGATAATATCTAAATATTTACTAAAATTGAAACTAACGATTGTTCTATAAATATTAATATTCGAATCTTCCTAATAACCGTCCATTATTAAAATATATCAACCATAAATCACGAATTCTCTGCTTTCAAACCTAAGCTTAGTAAGTTCTCTCGACATTTGTCATTCAGTTTCAGTTTCAACATCATTCTTTAACATTGCATATGTATGCTTAATATATTTAAATTCTGAACAAGTAAATATGTTTAACCAATACACTAAATATTCTACCAAGTTTCTCCATAAATAAAGTCGGTTTGGGTGGATTTTTAACACCAAACAATCTTCTACAAACAATATATATATCTATCATATACCAGAATGCATACACACTGTGGACATCTGTAAATCAGTTTATTCAATAAATTATTCGCATGTTATACATCTATAGCTAGATGGTAGGTACATATTTCGTATAGCAGGTCAATAATGGTTCGCTGAACATGTTTGGCAGCCATTCGTTAAAGTGTTCCCATCTACAGATTATGCTGTGAAGTGGGCACATGTAAATGTAACATTTAATAGGGATTGTGCGTATCAAGAGTGGTCACCATGTTTTCCACAATCTCTGTGTATGTTACGTTTCAGCTACAGTTTCTTGTTTAGTTTATACACATTTATTTTAGCTCGATTGCGAAGCAAGTTCTTTTAACATATATTAATCACTCTCGAAACCTCATTCCTGATGGAGTCCAGAGAGAGAGAGGAGAGGCAATGTGGAATTTAAATGCCATGCCTAAGGGTACAATCGTAACGGCTCCAGCGGGGTTCGAACTTGGAGTTGAAATGTAGTTGATTTCTTACTTCTATTGGCCTCCACTAATAATAGAGTGTCCGATTAGCGCAGTGGTTAGCACGCTCGCTTCTCGCCAATGCAACATGGGTTCGATCCTCGGAGATGGGAGTATGTGAGATGGTCCCGTGGTCGCCAGATCAGACAAGTGGGTTTTCCCCGGATATTTCGGTTTCCTCCCACAAGAATGGCCCCATATACCTTTTCATCTGCGCCAACGAGAGTGATTAATATCAGTTGTTATAGCGGTTATTGTAACATAAATAAAGTTTATACTTTCATACTTACTTGTAGGTAATTGTCGAATTCTGGGGTGAAGACACTGATATTGTAGAATTGAGGCCTCGCTGCAGTGAAGTTGAGCATCTTTTCACGGGTAAACGGCAAGCTGCAGTCAGTGCCAGTAGCCTGTGATTCTTCCTTTGAGGATAAATATGTGCAGGTTAATAAAAGCTGCAGTCAGTGCCAGTTGCCTGTGATTCTTCCTTTGAGGATAAATATGTGCAGCTTAAAAAAAGTAAATACAATATTAAAAACGTACTTGACTGTGTGTGTTGTGTGTATTACGTTTATTTATCGTCGCTACCGGTTGCCCATATGAGCGACTCCTCGTGACGAGATTAGTCAGTTTAGATATTTGAAGGATAGTGCAATGATACAGACAAAGACCCATTCCAATGTCTCATCTGGGTATCTTACGTGCACGATGTAAAGCACCGACACGAGACCTCGGTTTAAAGTCCCATCTGAAAGACTTAATTGTATTAGGGTCTGACTGGGGATCGAACCTGCGATCCCTGGATTACCTGTCCAACGTGTTAACCACTGGACTACAGACCATTACCAACCTTGTTAGCATTCTTAGTCCCGTAATCTGTCACAATTTAGTTAGCACATACATAACGAATGTTTAGAGACTTCAATGTTCCATTACCAACCTTGTTAGCATTCTTAGTCCCGTAATCTGTCACAATTTAGTTAGCACATACATAACGAATGTTTAGAGACTTCAATGTTCCATTACCAACCTTGTTAGCATTCTTAGTCCCGTAATCTGTCACAATTTAGTTAGCACATACATAACGAATGTTTAGAGACTTCAATGTTCCATTACCAACCTTGTTAGCATTCTTAGTCCCGTAATCTGTCACAATTTAGTTAGCACATACATAACGAATGTTTAGAGACTTCAATGTTCCATTACCAACCTTGTTAACATACTCAGTCCCGTTATCGGTCACAATCTGTAGAGGACTACCAAATCTATTAATTAAATCCTCAATCAGAATAGGAGCGACAGTATCAGCGGACTGTAAAAACCTCCAATAAACAAATCAACGAAAGCAATGATGTATTTATTGCCAGACAAAGTGGTGGGATATGGTACAGAAAGATCAAGACAGTTTTTCCATAGGGCAATGTGTAATCTCCGTTGCCTGCAGATGTTGTCTTATCCTCTGTAACGACCTCTCTTTTGACAGATCGTGTAATGACGACATACTGGTATAAGTCATTAAACAAGTTTGTCCAGTTGTATTTCTGTCGGATAGACTCACAGGTTTTCTGTACACCCATGTGCCCATTTTGTCCTCCTTGTACTGTTTCACTGCCAGTGAGTGTATATGGTTTGACAGTCACATCGGGTCATTGTTGGGATATGTGTCTGATAGTACACGATATCGTCCACAACAGTGTGTTTCCTCTGTAAGTCCTTACCAGGTTTATCATGGCGAAGACTGGTTTTCAAGCTCATCGTCTCTTATATGTTCATGTACATTGTCAAATCCAGGAAGACAATCTTAAGGTTTCACCAAGCGTCCACAAAATGGAGACAACAACTAGTTAACATTACGTCGAGTCCAATTTGTTGGCGTCAATCACATTCACTTCAAATGTGTTATCATTGACATCTATCGACACCTCGACTTCTGTGGCCATCTCCAATGATGCAACAACTTGGGGCCGGTCTAGTGAAGCAGATAAGATACTATTTCAGAGGAGTCTTTCAATTGGTGATACCGATTTTCAAGATGGCCGCCATATCTGGTACACAAATATTACGCTTTACAATAAATATGCACATACTTGCCCAATATGGATGATTCGTGCACCACACTATCCATATTTGACCTTGTAGAGTCCAAATATGGGACTCTAAAATCACTCAGAAGCTTACTTTTGCCTTATTTTGGGCTTAGATAAAAAATAATACACTAAGATTACTCTAAATAGCATGCCTGTTTGGATATACTGTAGCAATATAGTTAGGGGTGTAGGGTGTTATAGTAGAGGTAGTACCTTTATTCCAGTCAGCCACATCCTCTGGATGGACTCCTTGCACTGGTCCTCATTGCTTACCTAACTATCACCATTAGCTCCAAGAAGTTGCCAGTGCACGGCAACAGCAACACCCCGGTACACCGTGCTGGCTCACGGACTAAACTAGGTGAGGGTAGCACACAGAGGGTCTCTGTGTGTGATTGAGCATGTCAGGCTCAAATACATTGTGCATGAAGACAGCGCCCATAGCTGGTTGATGTGGAACATATCCCAGGAAAGAGAACTGATTTGGACGCATACCCACGGGGAAAGAGGAGAGAGAGATCGAAAATAGTGGATGTCAAAGCACAGGCAGGGCAACACTGGTGGCATCACACTGTTGTGAAACTCAGCATGGCGTTCAGTGTCGGATAAATACGCTTTACTTTCTGCATGTTTATTATAATTAGTACCTACTGTACTCTCTATATGTTGTATACTGTAATATAATCTGTAATATCAGTATCCGTGTAGGAGTAGTAGTACCTACATGTACACAGTAGTAATAACTATAATGCACTAGTTGTCTAGTAGTAGTGGTGGTAGTAATGTAGTTTATAGTCCCAAATATTAACTAGTGCAAGCCTCACAACTGTTAGCGAGTACTTAGGTATTAGTTAAATGTAGTTAGATAGCCGCACCTGAATCGACAGGATGTACCAGCGCGGGAGAGCCGAGCCAAGGGTGACTTGGCTTTACATGACTTTGCATGTAGTTACCCGGAAGGTGTACAGATCACACGGGAATTAAATGACACTGGATGTACGATCGGGCTAGGCGTAGGATTTATGTCGAACCTAGTTGTATCCCATATCAAAATGTGCATCATCACACTGTAGTGAATCTGGTAAAAGGATAATCCCTCGACCTCACTGCAATAATTAATTCATTCAAGATGGCAAGTTCAGTTCCAGAATCATCTAAATGGAAAACTGACTGGAGCAAATGTTGTATTTGCCAAGTCGTCAAGGACAATGAGGATCTGAAATCCCCACCTACACGTTATTCACCTGAACCAGATGGCTACACCATGATTACGACCAATGTCCTCCTGCTCCATGCCCTCAATGAGATGCCCATTGTTCTGGATCCAGCCAGACTGGATGAGGGTGGTGAAATAGAAGAAACGCTGAGGCCCAGTACCACCAGAGCTGCCGATATCTATTCAACAACACCAAACTGGACAGGGCAAGAAAGAGAAGGATTGAGCCTCAAGATACTCAGTCAGAAGGGCGAACCAAACTACGAAGAACCAACCGTGAAGGTCTGGTGTCTGAGTGCTTCCTTTGTGAACAAGAAGAACCAGCATCAGAACTGAGGCATGCTATGACCATGAAGCTTAACAAAAGACTCAATGACTGTGCGAAAACTCTAAATGATGGACGACTCCTGAAAGTACTGAGTGGTGGAGATGTCATAGCACAGGAGCTCAAGTATCACTCTGCATGTTTGACAGCCCTGTACAACAGAGAGAGAGAGCTTACCTGAGAAATGTTGAAAAAAGGAATATCTACCCACTGGCATTTTCAGAGCTAGTAACCTACATAATGGAGATCATATCAAGCTCTGAGAGACCTGCAATATCCAGGCTTGCAGATATGGTCAACCTGTACAGACAGCGTCTAGAACAGCTGGGGACGGAGAAACCTGGTGTTAACTCCACCAGACTGAATGACAAGTTGTTAGCCGAAATACCTGAGCTGGAAGCTCACAAGAAAGGAAAAGATGTCCTGCTGGCTTTTCAAAACGATGTAGGATTTGCCCTGTTACAAGTGATTATAGTGATGCCATGACACTTGCAAAGCAGCCAATATCTTGAGGAGACACATGCTGGATCACAAGTTTTCCTTTGATGGAACCTTCCATGGGGGATGTATTAAAGAGGCCATTCCACCCAGCCTTCTTCAATTTGTGGGCATGATTAAACACGGAGCTGACATCAAATCACAACTGAGATTTGGTGCCTCCAGGTCAGACCTTGCATTTGCACAGCTCCTGCAGTACAACTGCTATGCAAGATATACGGAGGAGCATCAACTCACAGGCATTCCAAAGATCGATAAACACTATTCCCTGTCTACGTGGAGATGTCCATATATGCCCAGACCAGGAAGAGGAGGCTTGTGAAAATGCTTCATGAACATGGCCTTAGCATTTCGTATGACAGAGTAGTGGAAATATCTGCATAGCTCGGAGATGCAACAGTCAACAAGTACAAAGAGGATGGGGTGGTCTGCCCACAAGATCTGAGGAGAGGGTTGTTAACAATAACAGCCATGGACATCATCGACCACAACCCAACTGCAACAAATGCAACCACCTCTTGCCATGGCACCAGCATCTCAGCTTTCCAACATCCGACAAACGACCACCAGGGTGAATACCGTGAACAATCGTTGAGGAGAAAGTGAAGACAGTTCCAGAACTGCCTGATTCCTTCACCAACATACGTCTCACCAAGAAGTATCCTTCTCCTGTACAGAGCCATGATGTGAAGATAAATCCAGGCACCACTATGTTAGGACCACTACTGGCTCTGGAGTATGAGTGGCTGGAGAAAGTCAGTGTAACTAAAGAAACAGATGGGGCAATGAACGTGACCTGGTCAGCACACCATGCTTCCAAGAAGAGAAGCCCTGAAGCTAAGGTTATCATAACAGCAATGTTACCTCTCTTTCGAGATCCAGCCCACTCGGTTGCTATGATCAGACATGTCATGGACAATGTCAAGGAGACTGTGTCTTTCCTGAATCCAGGCCAGATACCTGTCACGACTGCTGACCAGCCTATCTATGCATTAGCAAAGCAAATCCAGTGGCACTGGCCTAAGTAGTATGGTGAGGATAAGTTCGTCATGAAGTTTGGAGGCCTACACGTTGAGTTGGCTGCACTGAGGTCAATTGGAACGCTTCTGCAGGGGAGTGGCTGGACAGGGGCCCTGATGAGGCAGGGGTGGACTCCTCTGGGACTGCAGAATCTTTCCGATCAGCAGCAAGCATCACTAGGACACACCAGGCCCACCAGATAACAGCATGCAGTCTCTACCAACTGTTGAATGCAGCCTATAATGACTACTGCATTGAGTCAGCTGACAACTACGAGGAAGTGCTGAGCTTTGATGCTTGGTGTGATAGCAGCAAGCTGCAAAGCCCCCAGTTTCAGTTCTGTAATGTGGTGATGCCCATGGAACTGGTGATCCTACTACTGATCCGAGCATTCAGGGAAGCCAACTATCAACATGTACTGCCAGGTATTGGCTGAGCTCATCCCATACTTCTTTGCCAACAAATACATGAATTATGCACGCTGGCTCCCCATCCATCTCAGAGACATGGTAACCCTGAAAGAGAAACATCCCCAACTGGCCCAGGGATTTGAGAGTGGCAATTTGTTGTTCACAAGTCAAATCGGGAGTTCTCTGCCATGGCTATTGACCAGACACATGAGCAGGCCAATGCTGTCATCAAAGGTGACGGGGGAGCAGTTGGTGTGACTGAAGATCCTTCAGCACTGAGATGGATGATAGCTGGTCCTCAAGTCAGCCACCTGGTTGCACAGTACGAAGCAGCATCTGAAGCCAAGGAGGATACAGAACAAACAAGCCACCATGAACAGACACCTGGCGCCCAAAGGATTTTCCATGAGAAAGACAAGAAGCTGACCCAGGTTTTGAAGGAGCTGGGCAATCCTGTGGAGATCTGCTGTCACTGGACACCAAGGATTTTGCTCATCCCAGTGCAGTTGAACTGCTTAGCACACATTATGAGAGGGGCAGAACTCGTTTCCAGCAGTTCATGGAGAGCCTGCAAAATGAGTAAGTGACCACCTTCTATGATTCAATCAAGAAGAACAGGGTGGACTTCTTCAGACAGGAACCAGCCTCTGCTGATACTTCAAAGCAGTAAGTGCTGAAGACAGACTGCCATCTCTTCTCCAAGCTGTTCATCTCTTTCGCCATGAGCATCAGCAGTTCCCTGCTGCCTTGAGTGAAGGTGGGAAGCTCTATTCCAGCCAGAAGTACCAGCTTGCAGCCATCCTTGAGAGCCAGGTTAAAATACCTGAGGTGGAACCAATGGCTGATACAATCATTATTGATGGTTCAGCACTGATGAACACCCTGTCACCACGAAACTCGAATACTTTCGAAGACTACGCCATGTTTGATATGCTCCCCACAGTACATAGTGTTTGATGTCTACCAGCCATCGAGTCTCGAGGCTGAATCCAGGTCAAAGCATGGACGTGGAGTAAGACGTAGAGTGACAAGCAAGGGCAAAATCCCCTCAAACTGGCGGAACTTTCTGCGAGACAGTGACAACAAAACTGAGCTGACAAGATTGCACAGATGTCTACACCCAACTTGGTCATTATGACCAAGAAAAAATGTTGCCAGCAACCACACGATCAGCGTGGATGTGATTGCACCATGTAGTCATGAGGCAGCAGACACACGCATCGTTGTACATGCCAGGCATGCAGTGGAGGAGGGGAGCAATGTCTAGATGGTGACGGCAACTGACACAAATGTCCTCATCATAGCAATCAGTGTTCTGCCTCTTCTTCTGCTGCAGTTGTGGATGGCCTTTGGCCAAGGGTTTAACCTGAGATGGTTTCCTGTACATGATATGTACAACTCCATAGGACCGGAAAAAAGCAAAGGAATACTCTTCTTTCATGCCTTCACTGGTTGCGATATTGTGTCAGGCTTCCGCAATAAACGGAAGAAATCTGCATGGCAAACCTAGGACGTGTGTGTGGTGAGGATTCCGATGTGTTTGCTTAAGTCAGCCGGTACCCACCATGAGTAGATGGTGATAATCTGGAAGTCCTGGAGAAGTTTGTGGTGACAATGTATGACAGGTCCAGCACAGTTGCACGGACATTTTTTCTCGGAAGCAGAAGTCTTATGACGCAATTCCTCCAACGAGTGCAGCACTACTTCAGCATGCAAAGCGTGCTGCCTATCAAGTAGGCTGCATATGGAGTACGTCACCACTACGCCAACCAGAAACACAGAATCCTGCTGACTGGGGATGGACAAAGAGTGGAGATACATGGAAGGTCTTATGGACAACACTTCCACCTATTGCATCGAGTTGCCAACAGCTTATCAAGTGTGGATATAAGTCGAAATGCCGTGGAAGTTGCAAATGCTACCGATTCAGTCTTTTTCTTTTCTTTTTTTTTAATTTTTATTATTTTTATTTTTTCCCATTCTATTTATCCATTTAATTTTCAATAAGAAACCAATATAGAATTTTCACTCTCATGCTCTCGCTCTCTCACCCAAACACTCGCACTTACATGCACCCATTCAAACAACATACGCACGTATCAGCAGGTACAGAAGCAAATAAAATATGTCCACGAGCTACTTCTACCGTATTCTAAATATATCCTTATATATATGTTGGTATAATAATATAATTAAAATATATTAACAACAGAAAAGTTAATATATGGGGAATTTGTTCCATTTTTCATTATGCTTTTCAAGTTTGTCATGCATCAATGCGATAGTCTTTTCAATTTCTAACCGACCTTTTAGGTACTTGATGAATAGGTCGATATGTGGAATCGATGTTTTAATTTTATTTAAGTATATGAAGTACTTGGCTACGAGAATAATGAAATTTTTTGGAAACTTTTCGGCATCACCTTTTGTTATTAAGCAACATATTATTTCATAATTTATATCTAAGATTATATCTCTTCGTCGAAAATAATTGTTTAGTTCTCCCCAAAATGTTTGTACGTGTTGGCATTCACCAGATTAAATGTTCCATAGATTCTATATCCATAGAACAAAAATCGCACAAGTTTGAGTGTACCAGTTTTTGTTTGAGTAACAATTTATTTGTTGCAACTATTCTGTGTAAAAACTAAATATTTTTGACCATTTGCTTTCTGCCGTATTATTTGGTCGTGTGGTTTGCATTAGGTGTTCATATATGTATTTATTTGTTTTCTGATTATCTAGAAGTTTCTTTAATACGACTCTATTACCAGCATTTTCTAATTTAATTTGTTTTTTTTAAGTCAGCTGGTACACTTTTTATTACAGATCTATATCTTAAGAAATCACCATCAGGTATATTGTATAAAGTTTGAATATCTTCAAAGGAGTAAAAATTATTTTTTCTGAAGTCATAAAGATGTTCCAAGTGTATAACTCCCTTCTCTGCCCATTTCTTGTAGAAAAAGTCTTATTGTTGGCTTTTATATTTATATTGTTCCATATAATTTCTTTGTTTGTGTTGTACATTTTGGCAGAAGTTTAATTATGTTCCAGGAGATAATAACATCTTGCAAAAATAAAGAATCTTTAAAGTATTTTTTTATTTCTTGTTTATCTATGCTACACTCAAGTAATAGAGCTCCCCCATAATCTGACATTTTTTTTAAACATATATTTTTTATATGAGATGCATTTGTTTCATCTATCAAACGTTTTACCCAGGTTCCTTTCGTTGCTAATATAAATTTATTCAAATCTACCATTTTAATTCCCCCATGTAAATAGTCTTTCTTAATAGTTTCTCTCTTTATTTTATCCGGTTTTCCATCCCATATAAACTCAAACATACTTTTTTCTAAGGACATAATTATTTTTTTGTCCGGAGAAAGTAAAACAGAAATAGGGTATATCAGCTTCGGGAGTGCAAAAGATTTTATGACAGTGATTTTGCCAAGAAGTGTTAGTTTCCGATGTTGCCATTGCTTCAAACAATTTTTAAAAGATTTAATCTGTGTATCCAGATTCCGTTGATACGATAAACAAGTGTCGGTGTAGTAAGTTATCCCTAAAGAGCGGGCACATTCAGATGTCCAATTAAAATATTTATTTGAACAAAACTTTATGTTTGAGTTTCTTAGTGAACCAGCTCTTAGCACATGGCATTTATTTTCGTTAAGTTTTAACCCTGAGACATGACTAAAATTGTCGAGAACATTTATTAATGTTTCGAAAGATTTCTTTGACCCATCTGTGACAAAGGTTGCATCATCAGCGAATAGGACATTTTTAACTTCAATATGATTAATTGCAATGCCCTTAATATCTTTATGTTTTAGAATGCAGTTTGACAATAGTTCAACACAGATAATAAATAGATTTGGGGAGAGGGGGCATCCCTGGCGGACACCGCTTTCGATTTTGAAGAAATCCGACATATGGCCATTATTTATAACACAACTATTGGGATCTTTATAAAATGTTTTATCCACTGTGTTAAAGAATCCCCAAAGTTAAAAAAAATAAGCGTGTCAAATAACAAAGTGTGGTTTAAGCTATCAAATGCCTTCATAAAATCTGAAAAGAATAAAATAGTTTTTTGATCCGAATTTTCCAGATTTTCCAAAACTTCGAAAATAAGTCGAATATTTTCACCTATGTATCGACCTTTAATAAAACCGGATTGACATTGATTTATTATTGAAGGCAACACTTTCTTAATTTTGTTGGCAATAACTTTTGCTATTATTTTATAGTCTACATTCAATAAACTGATTGGTCTCCAATTTTCTATGTGTAGAGTATCTTTATTTTCATTAGGCAGTAATGTTATTATACTTTGCTTCTGTAAGTCTGTTAAGTTTCGATGTTCGTAAGAATACAAAATAGATTCGATATAATATTGTTTTATGTCATTCCAAAATATTTTATAGAATTCCGTTGTTAATCCATCTGGGCCAGGGCTTTTGTTATTTTTCATGTCCTTCAAAGCTGTGGCAAATTCAATTTCTGAAACTTGTAAGTTTAATATTTCGTTTTCTTTATTACTTAATTTAGTCATTGTTGGATCCATAAAGTTGAAATTTGAAGTCGTTTGTGTTACATTTTTGTTATAAATTTTCATAGAATAGCCGTTGTTGCTTTAAGATTTGTTTTTGGTCTGTAATTATACAGCCATTTACATTTATTTGATTCATTGTTTTTCTTTCAGAATTTCTTTTTTCTAAGCTAGCAAATAGTTTACTGTTTTTTTCACTATACTCCACGTGTTGTGCTTTAGATCTTAAGATAATTCCGTTTAATTTCTTTTCATATAATTTATTAAGTTTTTCATGACATTGGCTGAGTTCGTACTTGAGTTTTTCTAATTTAGATACATCCGTTTCTTTAAATATTTCTGACTCTGTTCTTTCAAGATTATTTTTAATATCATTCTCAATTTTAGATTCTTCTTTCTTAACATGTGACGCATATTTAATTGTTTCATTCCTTGTATTGCCCTTAATGATTTCCCACATAGTATTCGGATTGGCTTTTTTATTTATTTTTGCAGTTTCACCTATTGTATTTCTTATAATATTTTGATATTCTTCTTTCAGCAAAAGACTGTTATTAAGCTTAAAATACCCCTTACCCTTTGGTTGTTTTTGCAAATTTAGTTCTAGGCTTACAAGGGAATGGTCAGATTTGAATCCAATATATATTTTGCAGGAAACTGTGCAATTAACAAGGTTTTGAGATATCAAGAAGTAATCTAACCGACAAAATATTGGAGTTTTATCATTTGAATGCCATGTGTAGTTTTGTTTCTGTGGGTTTTTTATTTTCCATATATCTGAGATATTAAACTGTTCCATTTCTTCTCGTATTTTTTACCTACATTTTTCATGTGTATCTTTACGCCCATTCTTTTTATCTAAAGCAAGGTCTAAAAGTGTGTTAAATGTACATGACTACGACATTCTGTTCACCTGGCTAAATGTGCATTCACCTGGCTATGACATTCCGTTCACCGATTCAGTCTTACCTGTACCAGACTATGTAGCTGCACATGTGAGTGTTAGGTCAAGTTCAAATTCAGTTGGATGACAAGCATGCCTAACCTGGTATGGACTGATTGAATGGAATTCTGCAGATGTACATAACTTAGTTATGCAAACATAAAATGGAGGCGGTTACATCCACTAAATAAAATTTTAAACAAACAAAAACATTCCAGATTTACATTCTAATAATTCAAATAAAATATTTCGTAGCATATGTCCTGGTCTATCTATATTTTTCTTAGAGTTAATTGTTAGTCAAAATCCTACTTTTAGACACCAAGATCATCTAAATTGATCAAAGTGGTGAGATTATGTGGTAAAATATCCCATCTACATGTCTGCATGGCGGCCATCTTGAAAAAGTGGGCAGCCATCTAGAATTTCTAGTGGCCCGCGTACTTTTTCAAAAGTGTAATGTCTAAGAAGTATTTGTGCCAAGTGTGGTGCTTGTATCACCATAGATGTTGAACATATCTGTTATATATTCAATGTCAAAATAATAACGGTAATGTGAAGTGATTTGAAGTCACCAATCCCATTGTAGTACAATAAGTACTTTACATCAAGAAAACACGTTCACAGCGAAAATAATACATGTATATAAGTGTTGGCATATATATAAGATACACATGTTTTCCTTCAGATACTTACGTGTATCGTTATATCATGTATGGATTAGGTACAGTGCAATTACATGTAAACGGTCTGGTTCAAGGACATATCACATTCGCCACAGCATAAATTCGAATGCATGCACTCACCCTCATTCGTGATGCAGACGATTCACCTTACCTGTAAGAACGCTTGCATATTGTCCATGAAACAATTGACGTTATATTCCCCTGTGTTGGGATTTCGCTGTATGTGTAGTTCATCAGCATCCGTATCCGGTAATGTCCGTAGTGTCTCACACAAGTCCTGTAAGCACGACAAAATAACACAAAGATTATGGATATATATTGCTTATATTTTGGCAGCCTCATTTTCACATTGCTACGGACAATGACCTATAGAACTATATACAGATCAACCGTATAATTAAAGGATTCCAACTAAAAGGACCGACATACATTTCGGGATAAATCTGGTTTTATTTGACAATGGAGGTCATAGAACAATCAGCAATGTCTCTCTGTTTCACGGGAGATAACAAATCAATTACACTACTATGTAAATGATGATACTTGTTTACAACATTTAGTTAATCAATAAAGTCATAGTCATGTGCAGGACTTTGTTAATAAATACTATAAAATATATTGACATGGATAATGCTAACTGTAGAGATGATATCTTTTGCAAGCTGATAAAACTAACAGCAGATTATTTGTTGGATAATATATAATCGTTCTCTCGTTGCGGTAAAACTCTATTGTTATTACTATTTACCGGCTAAAATCCATAATAACTTCACTTGAGATGTCATTAATTGAATTTTTAGTAGCCTTGTATTCCATAACCTAATCTGATCGAACAATCAAGGGATTACCATTTACAATGAACTATGCCATACCTAAGATTCGGAACGAGTTAGTGCCTTGATTAATTATATGTAGTCTACTTCCCGGATACAGCACCCTTATGTCATGTGATTATATATAAACATAGTTCCAGAAATATTATACTTATTTCATGTAATTATATAGTTCCATAGTTTATTTATTTAAATCCAAAAGGTCTCAGACCCATGTGGTATACATGTACATATAAACAAATATGGCGACAGCAATTCACTATGTCAATATATCTAATTAATTATGCAACACTAAAGCAAATATTTAAAAATATGTGATAATATAGAAGAAGAATGCTTTAATAACATGTGTATGCCATGTTAACTTACTTTAAATGCTTTTATTTTTATAAATATCACACCAATCATAGTTCGTGTAATTATTAAGAATGTATTAAGTATATAATAAATGTATTATTAATATATAAATAAAATTATTTTATTATATAGATTAATATTCTGAAAACTAAAATATATAACCCATGGGACTTTAATTTACAGCTGTAATTGTATATCATAACATTAAAGTACTAGTAAATATTGGTGTACTTATGATCTTAACACACATGTAATTATATTACATTATACGTATGGCATGTAATTATATATAACCGTAGTTCCAGATATATTATACGTATGCCATGTAATTATATATAACCATAGCGTTAGACACATTATACGTATGTCATGTAATTATATATAACCATAGCGTTAGACACATTATACGTATGCCATGTAATTATATATAACCATAGCGTTAGACACATTATACGTATGTCATGTAATTATATATAACCATAGCGTTAGACACATTATATGTATGTCATGTAATTATATATAACCATAGCTTTAGACACAGTATACGTATGTCATGTAATTATATATAACCATAGCGTTAGACACAGTATACGTATGTCATGTAATTATATATAACCATAGTTCCAGATATAGTATACGTATGTCATGTAATTATATATAACCGTAGTTTCAGATATAGTATACGTATGTCATGTAATTATATATAACCATAGTTCCAGATATAGTATACGTATGCCATGTAATTATATATAACCATAGCGTTAGACACAGTATACGTATGTCATGTAATTATATATAACCATAGCTTTAGACACATTATACGTATGCCATGTAATTATATATAACCATAGTTCCAGATATAGTATACGTATGTTATGTAATTATATATAACCATAGTTCCAGATATAGTATACGTATGCCATGTAATTATATATAACCATAGCGTTAGAAACAGTATACGTATGTCATGTAATTATATATAACCATAGCTTTAGACACAGTATACGTATGTCATGTAATTATATATAACCATAGCTTTAGACACAGTATACGTATGTCATGTAATTATATATAACCATAGCTTTAGACACAGTATACGTATGCCATGTAATTATATATAACCATAGCGTTAGACACAGTATACGTATGTCATGTAATTATATATAACCATAGCTTTAGACACAGTATACGTATGTCATGTAATTATATATAACCATAGCTTTAGACACATTATACGTATGCCATGTAATTATATATAACCATAGCTTTAGACACAGTATACGTATGCCATGTAATTATATATAACCATAGCGTTAGACACAGTATACGTATGTCATGTAATTATATATAACCATAGCTTTAGACACAGTATACGTATGTCATGTAATTATATATAACCATAGCTTTAGACACAGTATACGTATGTCATGTAATTATATATAACCATAGCTTTAGACACAGTATACGTATGCCATGTAATTATATATAACCATAGCTTTAGACACAGTATACGTATGTCATGTAATTATATATAACCATAGCTTTAGACACAGTATACGTATGTCATGTAATTATATATAACCATAGCTTTAGACACAGTATACGTATGTCATGTAATTATATATAACCATAGCTTTAGACACAGTATACGTATGTCATGTAATTATATATAACCATAGCTTTAGACACAGTATACGTATGCCAAGTAATTATATATAACCATAGCTTTAGACACAGTATACGTATGTCATGTAATTATATATAACCGTAGTTCCAGATATATTATACGTATGTCATGTAATTATATATAACCGTAGTTCCAGATATATTATACGTATGTCATGTAATTATATATAACCATAGCTTTAGAAACAGTATACGTATGAGATTCTGGAATGGGTCTCTGTCTGTATCATTGCATTATCGTCCAAAAATCTAAAATAACTAATCTCTTCGGGAGGCGTCGCTCATATGTGCAACCGGTAGCGACGATAAATAAATGTAAAATAAGCAAAATAGCCAAGAAAACCAGTCAAATATGCCATGAAATTTCATTAGAATTGTGTCATAACGAAATGAAATTCTCCATGAATATATTTCCATCTTCTAATTTACAGTTACAGATAAGAAAAATATATTAATGAATTGTCGTCTGCTACAATTATTTGAACTATATTTTATATAAATTATTTTAACTCGATTGCGAAACAAGTTCTTAAAACTTAGTTCAATCGCTCTCGAGACCTCATTCCTGGTGAGGAAAGGAGAAGATGTAATGTGGGGTTTCAGTGACTTCCCACATGGCATACTCGTAACGGAAGCAACTGGCCACGAACTCGGGGTATTTCATACCTAAACCGAACGCACTGCCACTGCGCTATCATGTACTATGCACTGTGTATCTTTTGTTTAACAAAGCATGCAACGAATTAATGATAATGATGTAGGAAGATGTATATAGTGTGTGCATAGCATTTGCATTTAAGTATTGCGAGGAATCAATTAAAGTTGTCCAATACTGAGGTACCTTTCATACAGAAGCGTTTTCTGATTATCTAAGAGGATTACATCGTCGACTATAGCATACCAATAGCATCGTTTGCGCTTCCACTGTATTTGGGTTGAAATCCGGGTCCCATCCTTGTCGTCCGGTGCACACAGGGTCAGAGAAGTGACACGTTGTGATGTCGTTCGGCTTTACACCGAAGGTAAGATAGACAGATAGCAAAGTTACATCCTGACCATAACTAGACAGGAATGCGTTCAGTTTATATTTATAGGCTATCGTGAACGGGTCATCATCCGGCAATAAATTGAACTGGAAGAAATATTCGTTAGTATATTAATCTATATTTAAGTCTCATCATTGTACATACATATCGATATCACAAAGTATAATACATCAACCGCGCAAGCAAATGACAAGTTCATCAGAAACTCAATACGGCCCAATTAATGAACTCGATGTTAACAATATATTTATATGACTGACCTGGCAAAATATGTCAACCCTTGTTCCCAGGCTATGAGGCTGAAGGCATCGACGGTAACAATAAACACACCCAATGTAGTTCATACCCCCAACGGAAACTATTAACTCGCGATGTAAAGACACGCCTTTTCTCGCGACGAACGCTGTCTAGCACTGTGAATGCGCATGGCAGCTGCATATCATTAGTTGGAAACCGTCACACGAAATTGTATACAATCATGGCACGTACGTTCGTCGAAGTAAATACAATAACCATGTAAATATTCTAGCATAATAACATTGAAATATAACCACAAGTCTTGATTAAAATTAGCATAAACAGTATACGCTAATTTTATGAATCCGGTAAATAACTACTTCAACACATCCACAAATAACAAACACAGCTACAACAGAACATTGGTACATGCCATCTGGTTTTATGTATTTCATTATATTGCTACCCAATATTTATAATTAATGTGATCGTTTTTTGAAATTCGACTGAAATACTGCTCGGATGGTCACCTGGGGACTTCCTCGACCATATAATAGCTGAAGAGTCGTCAGGAGTACCCCGGGTGCCCATTCAAACAGTATTTCAGGAACGAACGGGGGCACATACCACATACCAGTTGGATAGCTTCCTCGCATAAAATAATAAAACACCTCAGTTGGATTCGAATATGAACAATTATATGTGACGTTCCTGGTATGATAAAACTATATTACTCACCAGCTCCGGGTCAGCCTCGATCATTGAAGCCTCGTAGCTGAAGAAAGCCAAAACGCCAACCAGTACCACAATAATCACCCATCTCGCATATTTGTTTGTCACAAACCGGAAGTAGTAATTTCTGAAGAACCTGACGAACACAGATTTCTTTTTCAGATTCTTCTGGTATCGATTAGATTCACAAATGTTTTTCGGTCCAATGGAATTGTAAGACTGGTGTTTGGTAATTGTGTTACAAGTTTGCGAGTGTTGTCTTCCTTCGTTTTGTTGTGAAGGCTCGGCATACCCATGCATATTTTGGTTTCCATAGGACTTTGTATTTAAAGGACGATTTCGTAACTCGACATCTTTCATCGATTTCTCTGACGTTTGAAAGTTCCCATATTGTTTGAAATCTCCATTGTGATGGTGCACTTGACCATCTGGAATTCGACGTTGATACCACACCTTAGGAAGGTCGAGCTTTAATGTGAGATCATTAAAATAAGACGACCAGTGATTTGCTTGACCTGTAGACTCCCCCGCCTCATATATTGGGTATATATTCCTATGACTGGAGCTAGTGTATGCGGCTTTCGACTTTATCTCATCAGATTCACCGTTCGCTGTAGTACATTTGTTGTTTCTGTCCGGTCTCTGATCGGATGGGTTCCTTCGTTTAGTACATGGATAGCAACATGGCCAAGTTGAATCTTCAAAGTAAGTATGATACATTATGACAACCGTTGGGAAGAAAAGAATCACAGATAAATAGTTCATTAACACGACAAGAGCTGAGAATACTCCAAACGATCTGGTAGCTAGTAATGGTGCAATAGCGCTGGAGAGGAATGCTACGGCGGAGGTCAATGACGTGAATAACATACTAAACACTGACCTTTTGTAAGAATCAGAAAGTCTATGTGCCATACTTCGATATTCATCAAATCTTGTATTCCGCCAAACATCGTAGAAAACGAAGACGTCATCAGCACCAATTCCCAAAATTATAAACAGAGATAAAATATGAAAGAAGCCAATGTAGTTAAAGCCAAGTACTAAGTTATAAATCAAGTTGCCATTGAAGAAGCTGGCAAGCACGCCAAATACGGCGAATCCAGCGATCCATAGTGACCTTGTATGTAAAAGAATAATAGCGAATATAAACGCCATACTCGCCCCGGCCCAGAGCATGTCTTTCATTCCTTGCGTTCTCGTGGCCTCTTTAAATAGTGCGTATGAGCGGTATGATAGCTTAAACTCATTAACATCTTCATATCGTTCCAGTATTGGTTTAATCTTTTCCGTAGAGAACTTTTCTGATTCAGTTTTATATTCAGATATACCGAATTCCTCGTGTGGTTTACCAAATGATAGTATTGATCTCGTCAGTGGTGATGTCGATACATCTAGTGTTGGATTATAACCCTTTGGAAGAAAATATCTGAACGTGTCTCTAGTCGCGTTGTTTGTGAACGCCTCAAATAACACTGATGTTATATTGTCAAAATGTACGTCCTTAAAAATTGGGTTTACAGCAGAAAATGTTCCGTCGAAGTATCGTAAAATTGACATAGTCTTTGCACATAGTCTTGTTTCGACATCGAGTTTACAAAATTTATCATAATCCGTCGCTGCTATTAATTCATCTTCAAGTTGTTTTATCTTCAACAGTGCGGACTTTGTAAAGATATTACCCCCGTTTCTATGCTCATAGTATATATCCACCGATGCGAACCATTCTTCCGACGTTCGAACCCCTGCACTGAAGCCGCCGCGGGCATAATACCCGTCGTATTTAGTTCGGTCCTTCCAGGCGAAAAATCGTGCTTCCCACGGTTCATCTACTAGCCGCAGAGGTAGAGTTTCCAAGTACAATGGCATTATGTCGTATCCACTCATATATAACACTCCTGTTGTCCCTATCATTGCCAGGTGGGCAAACAGCGCCAACACTACAATAAAGAGATATAATGCATGATATATTGAGGGCCTCATGGTAGATTAACTTTTGTTAAATGAGTTCTCTGGTTAAATAAAGTCTTTATTATTTCCAATAAAACATGTTCTATTATCATTACTATTGCTACTGCTGCTGTTGATGATGCGACTGCTGCTGCTGATGATGATGATGATGATGATGATGATGATGCTGATGCTGATGCTACTGCTGCTGCAACTGTTATTGCTGCTGATGATGATGCTGCTGATGCTACTGCTGCTGATGATGCTACTGCTGCTGCAACTACTGCTGCTACTACTGATGCTGCTACTGCTGATGCTGCTTGCTGCTGCTACTGCTGATGATGCTGCTGCTGATGCTACTGCTGCGACTGCTAGTGATGATGATGCTACTGATGCTACTGCTACTGCTGCAACTGATACTGCCACTGCTGCTGATGATGATGATGCTGCTGATGCTACTGCAGCTGCTGATGCTGCTACTGCTGATGCTACTGCTGATGCTACTGCATGTTGTTGCTACTGCTGCTGCTACTGCTGCTGCTGCTACTGTTGCTGATGATGATGATGCTGCTGATGCTACTGTTGCTGCTGCTGCTGATGATGATGATGATGATGATGATGATGCTGATGCTGATGCTACTGCTGCTGCAACTGTTATTGCTGCTGATGATGATGCTGCTGATGCTACTGCTGCTGATGATGCTACTGCTGCTGCAACTACTGCTGCTACTACTGATGCTGCTACTGCTGATGATGCTGCTGCTTGCTGCTGCTACTGCTGATGATGATGATGCTGATGCTACTGCTGCGACTGCTAGTGATGATGATGCTACTGATGCTACTGCTGCTGTTACTGCTGCTACCACCACCACCACCCACCAACCTCCAACCAACCACCAACCAACCATCTGCCCAACGCCCAACGCCCAACGCCCGCCCGAACGCCCGCCCTCCCGCTCGCCAGACTGCCTGACTGCCTATAGAACATAGAAGAGTAACTGTTGAAAATGTTGCTGGACAATTTGGTAGTTCGTATGGCACAGCGCAGGACCTTCTGTCTAATAAGCTTGGAATGCGCCGTGTTTCGGCAATATGTGTACCACTCTTGCTTATTCCGGATCAAATTGGGGTACGGTTGAAAAGGTGCAATGAATACTGCCAACTGTACATTTATCAATCGAGTGGTTACATGTGATGAGACATGGATCCACCTTTTTGAGCCGGAAAGTAAACAACAGCTCAATTTGGAAGCATCCTTCTTCGCTTTCATCGACAAAAGCGTTCAGTTCCATGTATGTCTGTAAAGTATTGGCCATTATATTTTTTAAGATATACATGGTATAATTTTAAATCACTTTGTTGCTAGGAACTGTAATTAAACATGAGCTATTGCTGGTGTCATATAGAATATTGACCCCCCCCCCTTAAAATAATGACCCGCTGGTCATTATTCAGCAATAGAATATTAACCCCCCTTGCGGAAAAATGACCACCCTTGCAAATAGCAATATATAGTGGGAAAATATTTAATTTATTATAATTAAATGTTAGTTAGCACTGTTTAAGGCATAACAACATATAATTATTTTGATTCAACGATGTACAGAATAACATAAATATATTGAATCTGAAAAAAAAGTATGCAGATAATTTGTCTCTTATCAATTTCTAAAGATGATCATGAGATGGTGGGTGCTGTATAACTAGGAGGTTCACATAATGCATACTATTTACACAGACAAACATAAAACAAATAAGAACAATGACCCCCACCCCTATGTATACACTGAACATTAATGCCATAGAATAATGACACCTCTATGTGTAGACTATAATTATGAGAGAGAGGGTCATTTTTCGATGCCATGGAATAATGACCCCCTGGAATGGGTCTCTGTCTGTATCTCTCTGTCACTATCCTCCAAAAATGTCTTATTCTCTTCAGGAGGCGTCGCTTATATGGGCAACCAGTACTGACGATAAATAAATGTAAAACACACTCACACTATGGATGCTTCTACAGCAGAAATTGTTGTATATTTCTTTAACAAATTTAATTAATATGTTATCCACTTATTATTCTTATCATGTTTATTCAT
The DNA here is from genome assembly GCA_014843695.1 of Archivesica marissinica. Lineage (NCBI taxonomy): Eukaryota > Metazoa > Mollusca > Bivalvia > Venerida > Vesicomyidae > Archivesica > Archivesica marissinica. The sequence continues at coordinate 58,154,202 of CM026392.1, forward strand.
ATTCTCTTAATCTTTCCAGAAAATGTGCACAATTATATAATGTCAGGCCCGTCGCTGAGCATACGCAAGTACGCACGTGCGTATCATTGGTCTGAGAAAATGAAGAAAAAAAAATCCAAAAATGAATTAAAACGCCAGGGGGGGGTAGTAGGGATACATAGGCGCCGTGATGTGTGGAGTGGTGGAATAATTGAGCCCATTGCAAATATGGTGCATCTCGAAATAGTTTGTGCTATTTTACGTGCTTGATTAATTGATAAGAGCAATAGTCCTGCAATTCTATGTTACAAAATGCATTGAAATGCAGGAAATTGCTTCCTCATTTCCAAAAATATCCCGGGGGGAGACCCCCCTAGCGTAATCGCACGCTATGTTCAATTGACAAACAAATTTGACCGTGCGTATCATCAAAATAGCTCCAGTGACGGCCCTGAATGTGTTGTTAACAATTGTAATTCTGACTATTGTGGATCATATTAAGCCTTATCTTCTTTGCCACAGATGTGAAAAGCAATAAAACCTTATGTTTAGGGAACTGCAACCAACAGTGACACTTCCTGTGTTCCTAATACACTGGTTACATGAATTATATCATTCATAATAAGTAATATTTTAATATTGTATGAGCAAGGACAGACAACATTATACTTTATAACGTGTGCCTCACAATCTATTCAGTGCAAGAAACTGTTCCATGCATACATGTAGAATGTGACCCCCATAATGTAGAGTATCTGATTGAGGGTAGGTCACTTTTCCATGCCATAGAATAATGACCCCCCCCCTATATATAGATTATCCGAGTGAAGGCAGGTCAAACTTCCATGCCATAGAATAATGTCCCCCTATAATTATGTAAACTATATGAATTAGGGGGTGTCACTTTTCCATGCCATAGAATAATGACCCATCTGTATGTAAACTATATGAGTGAGCGGTGTCACTTTCCCATGCCATAGAATAATGACCCCCTGTATGTAAACTATATGAGTCAGTGGGTCACTTTTCCATGCCATAAAATAATGACCCCCCCCCCCCATATGTAGATTATCCGAGTGAAGGCAGGTCAAACTTCCATGCCATAGAATAATGTCCCCCCTATAATTATATAAACTATATGAGTGAGGGGGGTCACTTTTAGATGCAATAGAAAAATTACCCCCCTGTGTGTAAACTATGAGTGAGGGGGGGGTCACTTTTCGATGCCATAGATTAATGACCCCCCTATGTTTAAACTGTACAACTGAGGGGGGGTCACTTTTCCATGCCATAGAATAATGACCACCCTGTATGTAAATTATATGAGTGAGTGGGTCGCTTTTCCATGCCATAAAATAATGACTCCCTATGTTTACACAGTAAATGTGACGGCGGGTCACTTTTCCATGCCATAGAATAATGACCCCTGTATGTAAACTATATGAGTGAGTGGGTCACTTTTCCATGCCATAAAATAATGACCCCTCTATGTTTACACAGTACGAGTGACGGCGGGTCACTTTTCCATATCATAGCATAATCACCCCCATATGTGTAGATTATATGAGTGGGAGGGGGTCACTATCCATATCATAGAATAATTACCCCCATATGTGTAGATTATAGGAGTGGGAGGGTGTCACTATCCATATCATAGGATAATCACCCCCATATGTGTATAGTATATGAGTGGGAGAGTGTCACTATCCATATCGCAGAATAATCACCCCCATATGTGTAGATTATATGAGTGGGAGGGTGTCACTATCCATATCACAGAATAATCATCCCCATATGTGTAGATTATATGAGTGGGAGGGGGTCACTATCCATATCACAGAATAATCATCACATATGTGTAGATTATATGAGTGGGAGGGTGTCACTATCCATATCACAGAATAATCATCCCCATATGTGTAGATTATATGAGTGGGATGGTTTCACTATCCATATCATAGGATAATCACCCCCATATGTGTATAGTATATGAGTGGGAGAGTGTCACTATCCATATCGCAGAATAATCACCCCCATATGTGTAGATTATATGAGTGGGAAGGTGTCACTATCCATATCACAGAATAATCATCCCCATATGTGTAGATTATATGAGTGGGAGGGTGTCACTATCCATATCACAGAATAATCACCCCCATATGTGTAGATTATATGAGTGGGAGGGGTCACTATCCATATCATAGAATAATCACCCCCATATGTGTAGATTATATGAGTGGGAGGGTGTCACTATCCATATCACAGAATAACCACACCCCCATATGTGTAGATTATATGAGAGGGAGGGTGTCACTATCCATATAATAGGATATGTGTAGATTATATGATTGGGAGGGGGTCACTATCAATATCATAGGATAATCACCCCCATAGGTGTAGATTATATGAGTGGGAGGGGGTCACTATCGATATCAGAGGATAATCACCCTCATATGCGTAGATTATATAAGTGGGAGGGTGTCATTATCCATATCATAGAATAATCGCCCCACATGTGTATATTCTATAAGTGGGAGTGTGTCACTATCCATATCATAGGATAATCACCCCTATATGTGTAGATTATATGAGTGGGAGGGGGTCACTATCTATATCATAGGATAATCACCCCCATATGTGTAGACTATATAAGTGGGAGGGGGTCACTATCCATATCATAGAATAGTTTTGCAATAAGCTCAATGACGAAATCTGCAGACTAATTGGCATCGACCATCGCAGGACAAGTGTATATCATCCCCAAACAAATGGATGAATGGAAAGGTTTAATCAAACACTTGTCCATACATTGGTAAAATATACAAATGATGAGCAAAATAATTGGGACGACTTCATCCATCCCACTTTACTGGCTTATCGATATGGCATGGAAAAGTGACCCCCCCCCCCTCACTCATAAAGTTAATATACAGGGGTGTCATAATTCTATGGCATGGAAAAGTGACCCCACCTCACTCATATAGTTTATATACAGGGGGTCATTATTCTTTAGCATGGAAATGGAAAATTGACCCCCCCCCCTCACCCGTATAGTTTACATACTGGGGAGTCATTATTCTATAGCATGGAAAAGTGACCCCCCTCACTCGTATAGTTTACATACTGGGGGGTCATTATTCTATGGCATGGAAAAGTGACCCCCTCACTCATATAGTTAATATACAGGGGGGTCATTATTCTATGGCATGGAAAAGTGACCCCCTTCACTCATATAGTTAATATACAGGGGGGTCATTATTCTATGGCATGGAAAAGTGACCCCCCTCACTCATATAGTTAATATACAGGGGGTCATTATTCTATGGCATGGAAAAGTGACCCCCTCACTCGTATAGTTTACATACGGGGGGTCATTATTCTATGGCATGGAAAAGTGACCACACCTCACTCATATAGTTAAAATACAGGGGGTCATTATTCTATGGCATGGAAAAGTGACCCCCCTCACTCGTATAGTTAACATACAGGGGGGTCATTATTCTATGGCATGGAAAAGTGACCCCCCCTCACTCGTATAGTTTACATACTGGGGGGTCATTATTCTATGGCATGGAAAAGTGACCACACCTCACTCATATAGTTAAAATACAGGGCATGGAAAAGTGACCCCCCTCACTCGTATAGTTTACATAGGGGGGTCATTATTCTATGGCATGGACAAGTAACCACACCTCACTCGTATAGTTTACATACTGGGGGGTCATTATTCTATGGCATGGAAAAGTGACCCCACCTCACTCTATTAGTTAATATACAGGGGGGTCATTATTCTATGGCATGGAAAAATGACCCCCCCCCCCTCACTCATATAGTTTACATACAGGGGTCATTATTCTACGGCATGGGAAAGTGACACCTCTCACTCTTACTGTGGCATGGACAAGTTTCTTGCACTGGGAGGCACACGTTATAAAACATAATGTTATCTGTCCTTGCTCATACAATAATAAAATATTATGTATTATGAATGATATAAAACATGTAACACAGGAAGTGTCACAGTTGATTGCAGTGCTCCAACAATAAGGTTGTATTGCTTTATTATGGGGATATTCACACCTGTGGCAAAATTAGTTGGCCACACCAGTCAGAATTATAATGATTAACAGCATATTATATAGTTTCTGGAAAGTTTAAGAGAACATGCATGACTATAATAAGAATGGTTAGTACTGTGCTATTTATTTTGAGCTACATGGTTTCAAATACCAATTAAGTTGAGTGTATGTCTTTTTTCATACATAAATTTAAGATAATTTAATTGATAATTGTTAATTTTATAGCTTATGCAATTATTAATAAAATATATTGTGATAACATTGTTTTTGTAGGCGTTGGGGATGGGGGGTCATTATTCTATAAGGGGGGTCATTATTCTATAATAGAATATGGACCTGCGGGTCACTTTTCCCTATAGAATAATGACCCGCGGGTCATTATTTTGGCGGGTCAATATTCTATATGACACCGGCAGTACCGTAGCCAGTGGAAAATTTCAACCAAGGCAATCTAGGGGGTCCGGGGGCATGTCCCACCTTAACATTGTTGGGTATAGAACCGACTTCCTGCGTTTCTTATTTCAACATTTTATACAACAGAGGGATATTTTTAGAATCTTATTTATTTAAGTTTTCATTTATTTTTTTTAAAAAAGAAAGCGCCCACAGCTCAGTTTATAAACATTTATTTTAGCTCGATTGCGAAACAAGTTCTTTCAACTTATATTAATCACTCTCGAAACCTCATTCCTGATGGAATTCATCGCCATGGAGGAGAGAGAAGAGGCATGTGGAATTTAAATGCCTTGCCTATGTGCCAATCGTAACGGCTCCAGCGGGGCTCGAACTCCGGACCTGTCGCACCTGAAGCGAACGCTCATCCACTTCAGTCCACAGCTTAAGAGGTCTAGGATTCTGCTACACCATGATTACGCACCAATCCATATCAACCGCTTTGTGTCGGACACAATCAAGAAACTGGGTATAGAATTTGTCATCGCGCCCACCATACAGTCCAGATATTGCCATTTGCGACTTCTTGCAATTTTCAAATCACAAAAACAGGAAATATGAGTCACGAGAGTAGTTGAGGTGCGCCGTAAACAGAAATGTGCGGGAGATGTCACGTGGTGGCCCGCAGCACGTGTTCCGGTCATGGGTCAAGCTGTGGGATAATGCAAACTATATAATGGACCTTACATTTTTAAACTTTATTTATTTTACAACGATTGCGAAGCAAATTTTAACAACTTATATTAATCACTCTCGTTGGCGCGGATGAAAGCGTATATATGATCATTCCTGTGGGAGGAAACCGGAGTACCCGGAGAAAACCCATCTGTCCGATCTGTCGACCACCGTACTAGCTCACATACTTCCCGGTCTGAGGATCGAACCCGGGTTGCATTGGTGAGAAGCGAGCGCGCTAACCACTGCGCTAACCGGACAGCCCAAAGACGTTTCATTGAAAATGAGTAGTTGTCAAGTATGTTAGATTACATGTAGCATATAATTAGTTCACGAAATTATTGAAGGGCCGTCGTACATGCGTAATACAACGCGTGTATCATGAATAACAACAGTTATTGTACAGATTTACCGTTATATCTCACATTTGTGCCTATGCATATTTATTTGTAGACTGATCAGATTCATATTATCTATACACGACAGTATCATACGCTTAGTATGCACTCCAGTAATAAACAAATGTCAATTCAGGAGCGTGGTTGGCCGCTATATGAAATCATACTTTCACTTTTGAGTTGGTATACCGCAAAAACACTGTTTATTGATTGAAGGCTAGTGTTCGAATTATTTTGGAAGAATTGTGTGTTTTATGTTTATTTATCGTCGCTATCGGTTGCCCATATGACCGACGTCTCCTGAAGAGGTTAGTCATTTTAGATATGTTGAGGTTAGTGCAACGATACACACTTATTATACCATAAACCCATTCCACAGTCACCTCTGGTTCTTTTACGTGCACGTGTAAAGCACCGACACGAGACCTCGATTTAAAGTCCCATTTGAAAGACTCTTAATTTTATTAGGGTCAAACGGGGGGTCGAACCTGCAATCCCTGGGTTACCAGTGGTTAACACGCTGGACTACAGATCCGTCGGAAGAATTTGGAGTAGCAATGATATTTATACTTAAACATGTAAATAAATAGCTTTATTAAGATATCATGTCGCTTTAAATATTCTCTTGCATGAATGTTGAATAATATGGGTGTATGCAATCGTCGTAGGTAATTCTACACCACACGGGTATATAATATATGGAGTAGAATGTTTAATGGTATTCATTCACTACCTACTTGTATCCCCAGGCTATAAAATGGCATGCTATACCTGCATATGGTAAATAAGCTCAATCATCATCGCGTGATATTCGGGACCCAACACTTTACATGTACTAAAACTGGTGGATGCTGATTTGGAACTATACGAAATAATGTGAGGTCAAATGAATAGACGAATGATTAAAGTGTCGATATAATACTTAAGAGGTCAACTGTCATATGTACAATCATTCGTATCAGCTTATTATACCTTAAACTGAATTGAGGTTGTTTTTATAAAAATTCATTAAATTGTTAACATTAGAAGACAGTACATAAAAACAAAGAGTGTATAGATTTCCAAATACTATACTGTACGAACAATTATTAAAAACTAGGTACACCGGCTTATAGAAAGTTGTATATGCTAGTAAAGCATGGAATTCATATGCTTAGATAAACTGTAATATTACTAATTACAATTATGAGTATGTACTAATTATGAAATTTCTTGTTATTATAATGACAAGTGTGATTGTATAGTAATGTAGCTCTCCTATATGAACTGGTTTAAATATGGTAGTTACATGAGTTAATATATATGTATACGTATTGCCTCGTCATTTGTGTTCAATGCTGTATTAGTATGTTAGGTAGTTACATGAGTTAATATATATGTATACGTATTGCCTCGTCATTTGTGTTCAATGCTGTATTATTATGTTAGGTAGTTACATGAGTTAATATATATGTATACGTATTGCCTCGTCATTTGTGTTCAATGCTGTATTATTATGTTAGGTAGTTACATGAGTTATGATGATACCCATAGCCTGGGTTCAAGACACATATTTATGATGATACCCATAGCCTGGGTTCAAGACACATATTTATGATGATACCCATAGCCTGGTCAGTTCAATACTATTTATTATGATACATAGACATGGGTTAATATATATGTATACCCATAGCCTGGGTTCAAGACTATAGTATGATGATACCCATAGCCTGGGTTAATATATATGTATACCCATAGCCTGGGTTCAAGACACATATTTATGATGATACCCATAGCCTGGGTTCAAGACACATATTTATGATGATACCCATAGCCTGGGTTCAAGACACATATTTATGATGATACCCATAGCCTGGGTTCAAGACACATATTTATGATGATACCCATAGCCTGGGTTCCAGTCTGTCTATTTTTCACTAATTTACTTCTGGCAAAATGACATTATCAGAATCTCAATACGGCCCAATTAATGGTCTCGGTGTTCAAAATATAGTTATATCACTTTATTTCACTGACAACACAACATATATCAACGCATGTTCACAGGCTAAGAACGACCTTCGATCACGCAAAGATGAAACATATCATATGACGTTGGGACGGAGGTGGGGGTGTTTTCGGGGTGTTTCGGTGTATTCATCACTTTCGGTGATAGTCTATCTTATTAGGTTGAGGGATAACCTCCAGATACGAACTTACAGAACGATTGTAGGGGCCATCTCGTGATAAGTTTACATAACAGTAGTGGCTCAGCGTCTCGCCTCTTCTGCTCCCGATCTAGCACCTCTAATTTGGCACGATAATCTCTCTGCTCCGATCTCCAGTCTGTTTCCATTGAGGCATTTAACTCAATTATCTGTCAAGAAAATAAGTAATGTTCGTATCCCTTCAATAATCGAAAGTCATTGTTTACTCAGTTAAATGTTTAATGTAATGATTCTGTAAAGCATTCTGTAATCTCTCCGATTAGCGCAGTAGTTCCTCTCTTCCCACAAATGCAACCCGGGTTCGATCCCTAAGATGGTACGGTGGTCGCCAGATCGGACAGGTGGGTTTTCTCCGGGTACTCCGATTTCCTCCCACACGGATGAACACATATACGCTTTCATCCGCGCAAACGAGAGTGATTAATATATAAGTATAAGACAATCATACAACGTTACTTGGACAATCATACAACGTTACTTGGACATTCATACAACGTTACTTGGACAATCATACAACGTTACTTGGACAATCCTACAACATTACTAGTACTTGGACAATCATACAACGTTACTTGGACAATGTTACAACGTTACTTGGACAATCATACAACGTTACACAACAAAACACAACCACAACAACAAACCACAATCATACAACATTACTTGGACAATCATACAACGTTACTTGGACAATTACAACATTACTTGACAATCATACAACGTTACTTGGACATCAGACAATCATACAACGTTACTTGGACATCAGACAATCCTACAACATTACTAGTACTCGGACAATCATACAACGTTCCTTGGACAATCATACAACATTACTTGGACAATCATACAACGTTACTCGGACAATCATACAACATTACTTGGACAATCATACAATCATATACAGCTACTTGAACTATCATACAACGTTATCTGGACACTCATACAACGTTCCTTGGACAACTAGATAATCATACAACGTTACTTGGACATCAGACAATCATACAACGTTACTTGGACAATCATACAACGTTACTTGGACAATCATAAACGTTACTAGTACTCGGACAATCATACAACGTTACTTGGACAATCATACAACATTACTTGGACAATCATACAACGTTACTTGGACAATCATAGAACGTTACTTGGACAATCATACAACGTTACTTGGACAATGTTACAATGTTACTTGGACATTCATAGAACGTTACTTGGACAATCATACAACGTTACTTGGACAATCATACAACGTTACTTGGACAATCATACAACGTTACTGGGACAATCATACAACGTTACTTGGACAATCATACAACGTTACTTGGACAATCATACAACATTACTTGGACAATCATACAACGTTACTTGGACAATGTTACAACATTACTTGGACAATCATACGTTACTTGGACAATCATACAACGTTACTTGGACATCAGACAATCATACAACGTTACTTGGACAATCATACAACATTACTTGGACAATCATACAATTATATACAGCTACTTGAACTATCATACAACGTTATCTGGACAATCATACAACGTTCCTTGGACAACTGGACAATTATACAACGTTACTTGGACAACTAGATAATCATACAACGTTACTTGGACAACTAGATAATCATACGACGTTACTTGGACAACTAGATAATCATACAACGTTACTTGGACAACTAGATACTCATACAAGGTTACTTGAACTATCATACAACGGTATTTCGACACTCATACAACATTACTTTGACAACCACACAACAATACAACGTCACTTCGACACTCATACAACGTTACTTGGACAACCATACAACGTTACTTCGACAATCATACCACGTTACTTGGACAAAAGTACATACAATGTTTAATTATAAGAATAATTTAAAATGATGTAAATGGACACGTCATCATGTTTCGAGTTTATATACGTTTGCTCACATGAAGGCACTGTCAGGCACGTAGCTACGGCCCAGAAGGCCCTGGGGCCTGCAGATTGGCCCAGAGAATAACATATCTAAAACCCCAAAAATGTATGGGTGGGGTATGACTAACAGTTAGGTTGTCAACTTGGAGTGCACATCCATTCTGAACAACATAAAAAGTCAAATTCATCAGAACATTATCAACATTTGAACATCTTAAGACGTAAATTTAAATGCACAAGAGTGCACCATTGACGTTCTATTGTTAAAAAATGTACAAAATCGCATGTTTTAGTACTAAATTTGTTAGTCGGGCCAACAAATCCAAAAACGCTAACTACGCCCCCAGACTGTTAGCGAGAAATGTTCCGGATGTGTACCCTTCACGTCTTACACTATTTTCATACGAATAACAATTCTGTATAACTATTCTTTTGTATTATTGGAATTGGGGTAAAAATGGATTTACCCAGCAATTAGGGATGTAATAAAATATAACAATGTTGTATACATGTCAAACATGTCATTTCTTGTCATATTATTAACTTACTAAGTCGTTCTTCTAGTATTAATATGTTGTTAAAATGATATAACTTTATTTATGTATAATATCAGTGTCTGTAAATGCAGATAAAAACCCACCTCCCCCATCATGTAATAGAATCGACCGACCTCACAGACGAACCCAACAATATTAAACTATTTTAAAATAGTTCCATATACTTTTGTTATATTTGTTTATTTATAATAGTCCGTTAAGTTTAGGAACATCAATCCATGGGGTGAAATGTTAGTGAGTTGTTATTGGGAAAATATGTTTGGTGTTGGGCGTTGTTGGCAAAAAAAATCACTACACAGTAATTGTATACATACATGTACAATTTAATAAAAAATAGCACCATTTTACGGCGAACAGAATAGACCAGGGGCCCCGTTTTATCAACGACGTCGGTCGCAAGTCGGTCTTATCTTAAGACCGCTACTTGCGACGTTTCCTGCGACAATCGTACGACCGTTTTATCAACACGGTCGTAAGTCTTCGGTCGCAGCTAAGATTTTCTTTCGTCGTACGACCTTAAAAACAGTGACACAGTCCGAAATGTAAACTTCCGGTGCACACATCTTCGCGCGCAAATGTCAACATCGGACATGTTTAAAACACGGCGCTCCTGTGTATATATTATTCATAACTTCTTTATTTCTTGGAATATGTTAATATTGCTTATATCGAATTAAACCTTACGCGCAGGCCTCTCCAGACATGCAATGTATATTAAATCCAATATGACGTAGTTGGTCAAATCCGTAGAAGAGATTTTTTAACATGCCGGTATTGGAAAGGAAAACACGGCCCCACTAAATCTTCCTTGTTACTGTGAATGTATAATCTATTTCAGTATAACTGGTATGTTTCCATCGTGCAACAATATTTTAAATCTGATACGTTGTTTTCATATATTGAATTGTTAAACATTTCAGACTTTTTATTATACTTTAAATAACTTATACATCGTTTTTGCGTAAAAATGTAAACTTCTTTGCTAATAGGATTATGTTGTTAAATATTATTTCATTTTCAAGGGTATGTTCCAGATTTGTGTCTGTAAATAATGTTGAGGCAATTGAATAGGGCCTACGGTATTTACATGTTACCACAACATCTAGTGATGTAAATACTGAATAGACTCCATTCATTAATACACACTTTTGTATCAGCATGTCTTTTTATAACGGCGATTCTAGCATATATAATATACAAATGTACAAGCTGTCATAGACTGGTCATACATTAGTCGTATATATCTGTGTGATGAGATTAATAGATCAAATACAGACGGGTCAATAGTTCAGTGGTGAACACATTGGTCTGTAGATCCAAGGTTCGATCATCAGTCTTTAAGTCCGTGAATAACACCTTTCACGTAAAAAAAACAGATAATACTCTGGCATGGGTCTCTGTTTGTTTTTGGGGTTTAATGTATCACCAACAGCTCAAGTAATATGGTGACTTTCCAGCTATTATTGGTGGAGGAAGATCCTGGGCGCCCCTCCATACAGTATGTCAAGTGTGAAAGGTCACCTGCCTGGGTAGAACCACAAACATTCCGAAGTTTCCTTGCACGAAATAATCCGACACCCCTGGTGAGAGTCTAAACATCAGCTGTGAGAGGCAAGTGATTCGAAGTCAACAACATTAACCAATCGACCACATACTCCGTCTCTGTCTCTATCACTGCAATAACCTCAAAAATCTAAAATGACTAATCTGTTCAAGAGGCGTCGCTCATATGGGCAACCGGTAGCGACGATAATTAAGCTCAAAAACACAATAGATCAAAGACGATGATAAATGATCGCTTTAACTACCACATTGTTGTCAAGTTAACTTGGTCGGTAAGTTATATTGAAACTAATTATAACCAGCACAATCATGGATGTTAGGAAGTAGAAATAAAACAACGGAACTATTCTAAATTTCATTATTTATAATGTCACTGCAAATATACCCCAATATAATTTTATAATACATATAGAGATACATATTGACACTTGTAACATTACTGATAATATGGGTAATGCAGTTTTTAATCCTCGCATATATGGAATAGAATTATCATAGAATTGCCAAGATAAATTGGTTTAAACAATATTTATTGCAAACCATAAAACACATATAACATACAACAACATACATAATGAAAAGGATTAAGTAGGAAGCTAAAAGTAACACTTGTTGAAATGTTGGCAGCACGTACGTTTAAGGACTCGAGCAGTCATTTATTACGTCACATATTGTTGTCTAAGTACGATATAGCCCATGGCACTTTTGGCATCATTTTCTATCATAAAAACACTTTTCAGCCAAAATAAAATTTGTTTGTTAAGTGAATGATCGAATAATACTTTACTAAAACACATAGAAAGCTATTAATATCACTCGTGACTAGCTTCACACTTGGTAATAATGCTTTCAATGTTCAATTGGTGAAATACAGAATTTAAACAGAGGTCTTGTGCCGGTGCTTTACACAATGCAAATAAAAGAACCAGAGGAGACATCATTGCACTATCCTCCAAATCTAATATAACTAATCTCTTCAGGGGGTGTCGCTAAAATGGGCAACTGGTAACAGGTATTATGTATATCAACATATATATTGTATTGGGTTGCTTTGTGTAATGTTACAGCTTCTGTTACAGTGTAGTGGGAAGTATATTGAAGCAGTTACATTTTTACACCAAAGTCTGTCTGTCACACCCTATGCAATCTGATACAACAAATTATATTTACTGTGAATCTATTTTCGTGTTTTGTTGCATCAACATTTCTGATTTCATAGTAAAAGAAGATTTGTTGCACAAGATATAGATTGAAGATCTGTAGTGAACACAGTATGATAGACAATCTTGTTTGTACACAGGCTTCAATACCATATTATTATTACCAGGGTGTTTTCATGCACATCTAATTTTGCTTGTTTGGCATACATATATATATGTATAAATATATATATACCTATTGTTTGCTTTATTTGTGGAAACCTTAAATCACAAAAATTAAGACCGGAAATTTCTTTCATAATTATTAAAACTGTGCCGCTTGTCAAAATGAAATCTTAATAGTCTATAAAAGAAAACTACCAAACAGTATGCATTTGTATCACTGGATAGTTGCTCAGTTTTCATCAGTTTTCAAGATTTCTTAACTGTAAATATGACAGCTAAGATTAGTGTCCTTAAATCAAGTGGTGTCAAGAGGCATGAACTGATCTGTTGAAATAGTGTTGTCCACTCTTGATTTTCTTGGCCATGCTATCACACAATCATAGATCAATAGACCATCAACTGAGCCAACTGTATTCTGTATAATATGGCACTTCCGATAAAAATCCTGCTGTACTACATCAATTAAAGCCATATCATCAGGGAATCTGCAAGAAATAACATATAAAAACTCTATTAACATCAAACTTCTACATTTCTATCTGTTAAATTTGAACACTGGAATGATTGTGAACAAAATGTGGACATGCATAATTAATATTAAGCATTTGTGAGGGTGGACCTGACAGATATTAATTTTTTTAAGAACAATGTATAAGTGATTAGTACAGTGTATGTACATTAATAAGATGGAAACTATTCCATAAATCTGGGTTGCTGTGACGAAACTAAATATATTTGGAGTTCGGCCTAATTCTGTTTTTGAAAAAACTATGGTTATTAATGTTAGAATAATCAACTGTATAAATATTATTTACTTTACAACATTTTCGAAACAAGATTATAATATTAAGCACTCTCGTTGAAAGCGTATAATTATGTAGTCATTCGTGTGGGACATAACCGGAGAAAACTCACAGGTCCGATTTGGGGACCACCGTACCATCTCACACACTTCTCAGTCAGTGGAAGGAACCAAGAATGCATTGACTAGAGGCGAGCGTGCTAATCACTACGCTAATCATTAGCAATTAATGATCATGTCGACAAGAGTTCACCTACCTGTTGATGACATGAAAATCTGCAACTTTGGACAATAAATCACCCATTAATAGGTATCTAAATCAATAAGCATCTGAAATGAACAAAACGTTTCAACTATTATTGATACATAAACCAGTCAGTGTTTTCAACACAATATAATTATATTACAATGCAACTTTGTGGTCATTGGTTGTGGTAGTAGTTTGTAACCCAATATACATGTAAACATAGAGTTCGATATATTCCGATTTATTTCAAACTGGACAGTGTATCTATATATAATTATGGTCATCCCGACTCATCGTGTCTATCATCGCATTAAGATCAATCATGACAACTTGTAATATGGATTACACTTCTTTTGGCTGTCCAATTTGCGCAGTAGTTAGGAATGCTCGCTTCTCACTAATTCAACCCTGGTTCGATGGACAGTATGTGATATGGTATGGTGACAGATTGAACATGACGATTTCCTCAGAGCGCCCGTGGCATGGTGTCGGATTTGGAATCAAACTGTCCCATGTTCGATACTCGGTCAGTCCACGTATGTAGTGTCATTGAGCAAGTCACTTCACAGACATAGTTTAGTACTGGTTAACCGCTTAGGTCGGCTAAGCATGTCCAGAAAAACATTTGTATTTGGACACGTGGGGACGTTTAATTATGTGTACGAATACTGTAGCAATACACGAGCATTTAAAAAGAAACAGACGACATTATAAACACAAGCATTTAATTCCCTACCTGCACACTGTATCAATTTACTTAGTTAATGCGTTGCAGAAACATAATACGTATCGTCATTCAGTTTCAAAAAACATAATAAATCATGACTTGTATAAATAGCGATAGATTCTTATGGAAGTAGCGTCCCTTGTAATCTTAAAATAGAAATAAGGGCCTACTGTACAGAAATGTGTACGCAAATAACACTGATTTGCACCTTAATAATGCAAGATGTAGAAATATATCAATTTCATCTGTACGTGGTCCTTTGTAGGGCCACCCTCCTCACTGTTGGTCACCCCGCAGCAGCATTTATACGGATCTGACAGTTAGACATCTGGTCGTCGATTGTCGCAAGCAAGTCTAGATTCAGTGTAGATCGGGGGAGCGTGGATCCACGACCGTTGCCGCTCCCTCAGGTCCGCCATCTCTTCTAAACGAAACATCGAAAAACCAGTGTTCACCTCAAACACCATCTGGAAGAGATGGCAGATCTGTCCTGATGTGCCATAGCCGTGGATCCACATACTTGGAGAGTTCCCCCTTCGCAAGATCGACGACCAGAAGATCCCAGTATCCAACGCTGCTGCTGCGGGATGTGCACCGGTCACGAACAATTATATCATACATACATTGTTATATACAAGTACAATTTATAATTTATTTACAGTTTAGATATATAATTAAATAATCTATTGTTCTTGAGATTAATAAATTAAAACTCAAGTCTCTATTTCTAAACATCGTAGTTGGTCCAATATTTAATTGAATTCAAATGAACGTGCTTTTTGTCGTTTATTTTCAAAATATTAATTTCGGGTGAATACCTAGAACGTTTTAGAATGAAGTACAACCCATTGAATACCTCCATGTATGCATCGGTAGTCACAACACAATGTGATATCTTATTACCTTTTAGTAAAGGTCGCGGCTTGAAACTGACTCATGATTTACGAAGTAGTAATTCATCCCAATGACAATTCACCCATAATATACGATGTAATAAATGGCTTAGTGTACGCGCGCGAGATTGTTGAATTCAAATGTATTTCTATGGAGAAGAGCTAGTTGTTATTGTCTGATCGTGTAGCCTCATGCCCATTTGGCAACTGTATGTGTAGTTTTATGCCCAGTTGTCAACTGTATATTTAGTTTTATGCCCAGTTGGCAACAGTATATGTAGTTTTATGCCCAGTTGGCAACTGTATATATAGCTGTATGCCCAGTTGGCAACTGTATATATATAGCTGTATTCCCAGTTGGCAACTGTATATATAACTGTATGCCCAGTTGGCAATTGTATATATAACTGTATACCCATTTGGCAACTGTATATATATAGCTGTATTCCCAGTTGGCAACTGTATATATAACTGTATGCCCAGTTGCCAACTGTATATATAGCTGTATGCCCAGTTGCCAACTGTGTATATAGCTGTATGCCCAGTTAGCAACTGTATATATAGCTGTATGCCCAGTTGCCAACTGTATATATAACTGTATTCCCAGTTGGCAACTGTATATATATAGCTGTATGCCCAGTTGGCAACTGTATATATAGCTGTATGCCCAGTTGGCAATTGTATATATAGCTGTATGCCCAGTTGGCAACTGTATATATATAGCTGTATGCCCAGTTGGCAACTGTATATATAGATGTATGCCCAGTTGGCAATTGTATATATAGCTGTATGCCCAGTTGGCAACTGTATAAATAACTGTATGCCCAGTTGGCAACTGTATATATAGCTGTATGCCCAGTTGGCAACTGTATATATAGCTGTATGCCCAATTGGCAACTGTATATGTAGCCATATGTCCAGTTGGCAACTGTATATGTAGCCTTATGCCCAGTTGGCAACTGTATATGTAGCTGTATGCCCAGTTGCCAACTGTATATATAGCTGTATGCCCAGTTGGCAACTGTATATATAGCTGTATGCCCAGTTGGCAACTGTATATATAGCTGTATGCCCAATTGGCAACTGTATATGTAGCTGTATGCCCAGTTGGCAATTGTATATATAGCTGTATGCCCATTTGACAACTGTATATATAGCTGTATGCCCAGTTGGCAACTGTGTATTTGTACGAACAGTACTTGCTAATTACTGATTGACAGGAAGTATATATAGCTGTATGTCCAGTTGGCAACTGTGTATTTGTACGAACAGTACTTGTTAATTACTGATTGACAGGAAGTATATATAGCTGTATGTCCAGTTGGCAACTGTGTATTTGTACGAACAGTACCTGCTAATTACTGATTGACAGGAAGTATATATAGCTGTATGTCTCCAGTTGGCAACTGTGTATTTGTACGAACAGTACTTGCTAATTACTGATTGACATGAAGTATATATAGCTGTATGTCCAGTTGGCAACTGTGTATTTTTACGAACAGTACTTGCTAATTACTGATTGACAGGAAGTATGTATAGCTGTATGTCCAGTTGGCAACTGTGTATTTGTACGAACAGTACTTGCTAATTACTGATTGACAGGAAGTATATATAGCTGTTGTCCAGTTGGCAACGTTATGTAGCTGTAATGCCGCAGTTGGCAACTGTGTATTTGTACGAACAATAATTGGCAATTACTGATTGACAGGAGGTATATATGCGGTTATGTCAGTTGGCAACTGTGTTTTTACGAAAACATACTTGCTAATTACTGATTGAAAGGAAGTATATCTAGTGTATGTACGTTGGCAACTGTGTTGTAGAACAGTACTTGCTAATTACTGATGACAGGAAGTATATATAGAGGTCTGTCCAGTCGGCAATTGTGTATTGTAGAACAGTACTTGCTAATTACGATTGACAAGGAAAGGATATATAGCTGATGTCAGTTGGCAACTGTGTATTTGTTACGAACAGTACTTGCTAATTACTATTGGACAGGAAGATATATAGCGTATGTCCAGTTGGCAACTGGGTATTTGTTCGAAACAGTACTTGCTAATTACTGATTGACAGGAAGTATATATCGCTGTATGTCCAGTTGGCAACTGTGTATTTGTACGAACAGTACTTGCTAATTACTGATTGACAGGAAGTATATAAAGCTGTATGTCCAGTTGGCAACTGTGTATTTGTACGAACAGTACCGGCTAATTAATGGATTAAAGGAAGTATAGAGCTGTTATGACAGGTGGAACGGTATTTGTACGAACAGTACGTGCTATTACTGATTGACAGGGAAGTATATAAGCTGTATGTCCAAGTTGGAAACAGTGTATTGTACGACCGTATTGCTAATTACTGATTGACAGGAAGTATATATAGCTGTATGTCCAGTTGGCAACTGTGTATTTGTACGAACAGTACTTGCTAATTACTGATTGACAGGAAGTATATATAGCTGTATGTCCAGTTGGCAACTGTATATGTAGCTGTATGCCCAGTTGGCAACTGTGTATTTGTACGAACAATACTTGCTAATTACTGATTGACAGGAGGTATATATAGCTGTATGTCCAGTTGGCAACTGTGTATTTGTACGAACAGTACTTGCTAATTACTGATTGACAGGAAGTATATATAGCTGTATGTACAGTTGGCAACTGTGTATTTGTACGAACAGTACTTGCTAATTACTGATTGACAGGAAGTATATATAGCTGTATGTCCAGTCGGCAACTGTGTATTTGTAGGAACAGTACTTGCTAACTACGGATTGACAGGAAGTATATATAGCTGTATGTCCAGTTGGCAACTGTGTATTTGTACGAACAGTACTTGCTAATTACTGATTGACAGGAAGTATATATAGCTGTATGTCCAGTTGGCAACTGTGTATTTGTACGAACAGTACTTGCTAATTACTGATTGACAGGAAGTATATATAGCTGTATGTCCAGTTGGCAACTGTGTATTTGTACGAACAGTACTTGCTAATTACTGATTGACAGGAAGTATATGTAGCTGTATGTTCAGTTGGCAACTGTGTATTTGTACGAACAGTACTTGCTAATTACTGATTGACAGGAAGTATATATAGCTGTATGTCCAGTTGGCAACTGTGTATTTGTACGAACAGTACTTGCTGATTACTGATTGACAGGAAGTATATATAGCTGTATGTCCAG
>CM026392.1:58174226-58201673 GCA_014843695.1 Archivesica marissinica
TGTTATTATTTATGCGTGCTTGACCTGTATATTTGGCAAGTAATGGATTTACCATCTCGGTATTTTCACATGAGTTCACTGGCTCATTGGTTATAAATGCTGAACTATGAGTAGTGTTTGACACTTGGTGTCCGTTTGCTAGGTTTCTAGTACCCCTGTACCTAGGTGAATTGGGATCTGCCCAACACTCTATTCGTCCGTGGCCATTACGCCTACAATAACTACAATATTTTTCTATCCGGGGAGTTCTATGGGTAGCTTGGGAATTATCTATCCTCATACTGGGTCGATACATGGGTGATGGGATATATGGCCTTGGGGCTGGAGGTCGGTGTTCTGTATCTCTGGGTTTTACATTCGGATTTGAATTAATCCGTGTCCTGGGCGCTAATCTGCGATGGAGGTTATATTCATCAGCCAGGGAAATACATTCCTGGAGAGTAGATGCTTTCTTATCCAGAATGAACAAATTAAGCTCATCACTTAGCTGGGAATCGAATCTATATCTCAAGAGCAGCTCGATCCAGTTGACCTCGCTCGGATCATTGTTCTCCGTCTATAGAGTCATTTGCTCCCTTAATTCCTTAATGAATTCGGAATATGTCTGCTGAGGTTTCTTTACCCAAGAGAAGAAATTCTTTCTATATACAGTGGGTGAGAGTCTATATTCATCCAAGATGGCGGCCTTGAGGGTATCGTAATTATTAGCGTCTTGGACAGGAAGAGTGGCATATATATTTCTGGCCTTGTCGGACAACTTGTCTATAATATGGCCCACCCATGTTTGTTTGGCGACCTGGCTAGCTTCGAACCGTCTCTCACATGTTGCGAAGAATTTATCTGGCCTCATAGTCTGGGTCCAAATAGGAACAGAAATGTTTGTCTTAGAGGGCCTATTATCTGTATGGAGGGGGTTATTTTGCTGAGATTCCTGATCTCTCTGGATTTCTCTCAGGCGAATCTCCATCTGCATTTTCTCCCTTTGCATTCTTTCCCTGTCCCTTTCTTTCTCTTCTCTTTCCCCTCTTTGTTTTACTTCTTCCCTCTCTCTTTCTCTCTCTCTTTCTTCTCTTTCCCTCTCTCTTTCTTCTCTTTGTTTTACTTCTTCCCTCTCTCTTTCTCTCTCTCTTTCTTCTCTTTGTTTTACTTCTTCCCTTTCTTTCTCATAAATCTCACCTTGACGTTCCAGATTTGCCTGATTAAAGAAGGGAAGTCTCATTAATTTGTCCCATATCTCATCACCTGTTGTCTGCAAGTCGGGGTGAACCGGCCCCTCAGTTTCCTTATTAGCACTCCTAGTTGTAGCCATTTTATTTCCCAAAATTTTTAATCCCCAGAATGTATCTCCAAATGTATTATAGAATTGAGTTCAATAAAAGGAAGTAAATCACTAATATAATTTTAATGATAATATTAGCCTCTATGAAAAGAAAACTGGTACTTACCGAAGTCTGTCTCGTCCGTTAATCCAATATATAATTTATCACATATTCAAAGTTTGCACATTTCCAATAATTTAATCCATTTCATTAATTTAATAATTCGTTGACGTCTTTCACTTATTTCCAAATTCTAACACTGTCTCGCATGCACGTCTGTTTTCCCACGTTAATTAATAGTCCCTTGTATTCTTCATGTATAAATCCTAGTGTCCTTCACAATATTCCATATATAAATTCTAGTGTCCTTCACAATATGTCACGATATGTCATTTCTTCTTTATTTCCAATCCCGGACGAGCCCCCCAATTGTCGCAAACTCTCCTTTTTCTTCTCGTAATAATATGTCTCGGTTGCTACGGCTCTTACCAGGGTCTATCCTATGTAGACTCGCTGGAGTTGTCTAGGGGGTTTCTTCGTTATTATATGTATTAATGATAACTCAACACAGTATTACATTTCTTCTATATAATATCTTGTTTAAATTGGCATCAGAAATATCCATATATCTATAATCAGTGATCTATATATATATACATCGTATCATTAAAAGCTTATTTAACAATCCATTTGTGTGAGCCGACTATGCGCTTACACAATATATTTAACATCCAATCTTTCTAATCCGTCATTACTCAATATCACTATAATCTAATCACTGTTTCTGATTAGATTAACTTTTAATCACCTTCTGGTGTTTCGCCGAAACTCTGTTTCTTCTATGGCTGAACAATTTAATTATTCGACAAATCTTTATAAGTTATATTTCTTATAATGTCCATAATATCTAAGTATCATAAATACAGTTTATATGTTCTATATACTAGATTGAGATCACGACCTTTCTCGCTCCTGGAGTTAGGCTCTAGTGTGTCTGATCTATGTTAATAAAATCCATTTCTTATATACATAATTGAATCAGTGTATATATGATATAACCATTCCTAAAACATCTGTTATTCCTAAACATCTGTTATGTTATCTAATATTACACCATCAAACCAGTTCGGTGCCTTTGTATTACATAACTGGACACCTGCAACCACGGCCTTGTTATCTAATATTACACCATCAAACCAGTTCGGTGCCTTTGTATTACATAACTGGACACCTGCAACCACGGCCTTGATAAACTGAGATTAGGCCTAACATCTTAAGTCATTTCCCGCGCGAAGCGAGATTGATAATTTTAGGCGCGAATTAATAGCAGACGATTATGCATAAAACAAATATATATATATTACATGGTAAACATTTGGCCATATATAGAAACAGTTTAATGTATTTATATAATACATTATTATTTATATATAACAATAATAAATATTTCGTGCAAATTGGGGTTTTGCACACCACACAGTAGATACGTGCCTGCTTATACTATGCTTATTTTTGTCTTGTAATAAAGACAATTTATTTTTCTTTCTTTCAAATTATTTCTCATTTCAATGTTCGTGTTCAGTTCACTATTGCATAGTTTCCGACTGCGGTGCCCATCGCTGTACAAATAAGACATGTACAAATACAGCAAACAAATAATAATGCATGAAGCCGGGCTCGAACCATTGACTATATAGACTAGTCAATATGCATGCTACGCTTAATACTGTCACGAATATTTCATTCTGATTAAATATGAACAAGACGTAATCGTTATTAACTTTTTTAATTTAATTTAGATCATTAATTTATATATATACTAGTACCAGAATCCCGTTATATCAAAATTGGCATGAATGCGTATTAGAGGTATATGTAGTCACAGAATAAGAGAGTCGGTTGATATCACCCAAAATGGCCGTCTGGTGGCTATTTTTAAATTGGCAGTCAACTGAAGGGTCATTTGCAACAAATGACACATACTATGTTATATAAACAGCCTAAATTACCTAAATGTAATTGTAAATGTATAGTTTATATTCCAATTATGAATGTACTTTTGCATTGAACAAATTTAATTAAATCCAATAAGGCCGCCATGGCGGTATTTTTTTCAAAATGGTCGTCAATTATATATCTATATGATATATGCAAGTGATAATGCATCTGATTGACAACTAAAATTGTTTAAAGTGATTTTAAAATGTGGCATACAGTATTATACATGTTTTCAGATAACATATGCATCCATTGATTTGATATCCAATATGGTCCCCAGAACGGCCATTTTAAAAATGGCTGCCAACTGGATATATTACGTTTTCAACAAGTAACAGATAATATAAGACCTATGAAATGCTAAAATTACTCATATAATAATTATGTGAATGTAAATTGAGTTTTTGTCCAGAATGTTTCTTAAATTCTGCATAGGAACTCCATATTTGCATTCTTTATAATATAATCCAACATGTCCGCCATAGTACTTACAAAACGACCGCAAACGATGTGCAAACTGAAATTGCATATAGTCTGTCCGATACTGACAATGTATGAGTATTGTAGGGTGGTTTTTCTCCTTAGATCATCCCAACTATGCCCGCTTGTTACCGGTACAGATACTGACAATGTATGAGTAGTGTAGGGTTGTGTTTCGCCTTAGATCGTCCCAACTATGCCCGCTTGTTATCGGTACAGATACTGACAATGTATGGGTATTGTAGGGTGGTTTTTCTCCTTAGATCATCCCAACTATGCCCGCTTGTTATCGGTACAGATACTGAAAATGTATGAGTAGTGTAGGGTGGTTTTTCTCCTTAGATCATCCCAACTATGCCCGCTTGTTATCGGTACAGATACTGACAATGTATGAGTATTGTAGGGTTGTTGTTCTCCTTAGATCATCCCAACTATGCCCGCTTGTTATCGGTACAGATACTGACAATGTATGGGTATTGTAGGGTGGTTTTTCTCCTTAGATCATCCCAACTATGCCCGCTTGTTATCGGTACAGATACTGAAAATGTATGAGTATTGTAGGGTTGTTTTTCTCCTTAGATCATCCCAACTATGCCCGCTTGTTATCGGTACAGATACTGAAAATGTATGAGTATTGTAGGGTTGTTTTTCTCCTGAGATCATCCCAACTATGCCCGCTTGTTATCGGTACACATCAGAGATATGATCGTGTTAGAAAAATGAAATCCCGACGTAACAGCCGGATTTCAGAAAGAAATGTTTGTAGTGAACAAAACGCACCATGTGTTCTCCGCAATCCCCATTGACCAGGCCCATGAACAGACCAATACGGTAGTAAAAGGTGATGGTGATGCTGTTGGGCTAATGGAAACGTCCACACATATGTTAAGGTGGATGGTCAGTGGGCCAGAAATAGCGAGAGTTGTGAAAGAGTTTGAGGTATGTGTAGATACTATTAAGGAAACACAAAGCAAGGGGCCGAATATTCAACACCATGAACAAGTTGAAAGTACACAAAAACATTTCAGAAAACAGGTAACTGATTTAAGTGATGCTATGCAGAAAATTGGAAACCCATTTGAAGAAGTATCAGAAGATTTACCGGTAATCAATCTTGGCCCGATATACATTGCCGATACAAAGGTAGCTGACACTGTCCGAAATATTGAACGGCTTGGACGAGAGCAACACCAAACATTCGTCACTGGACGAGTTATTTGCACATGAACATGCTGAATATCCACCTGCACTGTCCCAGTTTGGAACTTTGCGTTTCGGCACTGAGTCAAAATTGTTGGACTATTTGGATACTCCAGAGCAAATGGAACAACCTGAGGTAGATGCTCTGATACTGGATGGGAAAGTGGTGGTAAATATGTTGCGTCCTACTGGTTGTACCAAATTTCAAAATTATGCTAAGACTGTATATAAACCATACATCCAGCAATAGTTACATAAGGTAGACCGTGTAGATGTAGTTTGTGGTGTATACATTGAGGATAGTTTGAAGGCGGCAACTAGAAAAGAACGTAGTAAAGGTACCAGGTGACGAGTGTTACCAGATACCGATATACCTACTGGTAATTCATGGAACTCATTTCCTCTCGTCGATGAGAACAAAGAGGAACTCTTCAGTTACCTTGCAGATAGAACGGTTGAAATTGAAGCTGGTGGTAAATTGGCGATATCAACCAAGGAGGCACAGGTACTTTCAAACCATGTTACTGATCTAAACAACGCATGAAGAAGCCGATACACGGCTCATTCTTCACAGGCAGATGTAGCTGATGTAGCATGATCCAAACTGTGGATACTGATGTAGTGGGGATTAACATTGGAATGTTTTCCAAGCTATCGAATATACTAGACGAATTGTGGATATGGTTTGGTACCGGAAAAGATGTCCGCTATTACCCAGTGCATGTAATAGTAAATGCATTGGTGTGAGGCGATAACAGGCACTTCCTGCATTTCACGCAATGACAGTGTGTGATCAGACATCGTCATTTGGAAACAAAGGGAACATCAGGCAGTTTGAGACATGGTGTTCGTATGAAGATGTAACCGATTCATTTATCAGAAAAATGGAACATCCAAGTGAATGTCTGACCAGTCATGCCAGTACTTCAAAGGCTTGTTGTACTGCTTTACGATAGGACCAGTTCATCTAACACCGTAAACGAAGCCCGAAAAGACATGTTCACAAGGAAAGGTAGGTCGATATAACTTATACCTCTTTCTGCAGCAGCACTCGGGGAGCACGTAAAGCGTACCATAGTATTCTGTTTGGGAACACTGTTTGGAGGCATCACCAGTACGGCCCTCTCCATCGGACTGGGGTTGGGAATAGGGAACAGAGAACAAGTGGGAGCCATGTTGGAGCAGCTTGCCTCAAGCATCGTCAACATGCCAATAATTGATCAAATGCACTTGCAAGGTGGGAAAGTGGTGCCGTAAGCGGTGTAAATGCAGGAGAACAGCATTACTATGTACTGCAATGTGCCAATGTGTTGGCAACTGTGACCGTGGGTAAATTAGTTGAGCTACATAGCGATGGTAGAAAGGATCTTATGAGTAAGTATAGTTAGTACAGGTCGTTCTGGAACAAATAAATCGAAATTATACTGAAGAAAGATTCAGTGTTGAATGTATATGTCCATGCTAAATAGATGGATGAAGGTACTACGTGTGCAGAATGATAATATGTGCTCACAGTACTTCTACAATAAATGTATGTATACTATGGCAATTTATTACATATTTACATTTACTTAATACCATTTTTTATGCTGTGAAATAAAATATATTATTGTGTTATTAGTTATATGTTTCAAGGGATGATCCATCCGGTGGCCATATTGGAAATGATCAACATACGGCGGCCATATTGCATCATAAATATGGATAAAATGGATTCCTATACAACTATTTACATTGATAATCTTGACATAAACTATGTGTTCATATAATTCTGAAGACAATTGGCCATTCAATAGTCTTATAACCAGTTGTTTAAGGCAACAATACATTTTATTGGCGGCAATTTTGAAAATGGCCGCCAGGGCAGCCATCTTGGGTGGTATCAGCCGACTCTCTTATTATGTGACTACATGTACCTCTAATAAGTATTCATGTCAATTGTTATGCTTTTCCCACAAAATGCATGATTGTTACACAGAATTCTGGTACTATACCGTCTCCGTAGCCTAGTGGTTAAGGCGTCCGTCTACAGAGCGGGAGGTCGAAGGTTCGATCATCGCCAGGGATTGTTCTGATATGGCCGGTAGGTGAGCCGCCAGATAGTTAAATAATGGTTACCGATTGCCTACCAGCCTGGCGCCTGGCATACAAGCATATAATTCGGGAAGTACTGATGTTCATGAGAAGAGATGTCTCATAAGTCAGAAATGGCTGGCCCTTTAAGGGTGACACTATAATAAACAAACACTATATATGGTGTAGTCATTACTGTTCTCCGCCTCCATGGTCGAGTGGTTAAGGTCGCTAACTTGCATAACCTATCACCACTGATGGTAACGGGATCGAGACCCGTTCAGACAGTGTCTCTTTATATGAAAACGTTGGCAGTTTCTTACGAAGGTTTGTGCATCAATTTCTGGTTAACCGCTGGAGCCTGCCCAGGAAAGTTGTTGTTACGTAAACTGCCCGTCGCTCATAATGAAAACCGGTAGCGACGATAAATACACTTTACAAAAATATTTACCTATTCACGAAATACACGCCATTGTACAGGATGTGTATTCACGGCTCACATACAGACGGATACGTAGTCCACGACGGACTGGGAATCCATGGATAGCGGGTTAGATTCCCGCCTGACCCTAATAAAATCAGTCTTTCAGATGGGACTTTAAAACGAGGTCTCGTGTCAGTGCTTTACACCGTGCACGGAAAAGAACCAGAGGAGATTCCGGAATGGGTCTCTGTCTGTATCATTGCACTGTCCTCCAAAAATCTAAAATGACTTAAAACACACACATATTCACAGCTCACGTGACGAAATCATATGATATAGTTCGATTCCGACCTGTGAACCGCGAGTACACGCATAACGGTCCATATATTTGAATGAAATTTTGTTTTTATTATTTAAGCTTATTTAACGTCGCTACCGGTTGCCCATTTGAGTGACGACCAGTTTACTTAACAATACCTTTCCTGGGCGGGCTGCCAGCTGTTAACCAGTAATCGGTGCACCAACTTTTTCATATAAATAAGACACGATATGAGCGGGGCTCGAACCCGTGACCATTAGTGATGATAGGATACACGTCAAATTGACGATGTGCACCCACTTGCCAGACTGTATCGCGAGCAAGTCTATATTCCAGCAATAGTTTAAAGCGACACTACATCGGTGAAAACGCACATTTCTACAGAATGTATTTTCACTTTTGAGAGTTTGTATACCACAACCACACTGTTTATGTATAGACAATTAGTATTCGAATTATTTCTGAAGAATTTATAGCAACAATGTTATGCATGCGTAAAAAGCATGTTTGGGGCTTTTTGCGATGTAATGTCGCTTTAAAGCAGCATTACATCGTATGAAATAAAAGATATTTGAAAATATTTTACGTATGGGTAGCAATGCTGCAACACATTCTAACATTATACTTTGTATGCTTATGTTCATTTGGTAAACAGTGTTTTTTTGCGATAAAACAAACTCGAAACCGAAAGTAGGACTTTCCGAGTCGATCGGTCTCGCACTTGTTTACAACCGGAACGCATCGTCCGCACTTGATTACATTCGGAATGCATCGTCCCCATTTGTCCCACGTTGTCTTTTTTAATTAAATTACTTGATATGTTGATTCATACCTCTAGCTAAGTCTTTTAGGGACATTTCTACATCCCCGCAATGGTTTGACATTAGAGGAAGATAGATAGTATTTCATGTTCAAAATATATACGTTGTTTTCTACATCCTCTGTTGTTTCACGCATGCGCGCTGTGCGTGTTTACAATTCGTGTGTTGATAAACAAATTCGCGTATACGACGGTTTAAATTTATTGGAATTTTATCGTTTCTGAGCGACTATTTCGATTTTTGTTAACACACACATTAGTATATATATTTTACCCAAAACATCCTTTTTTACGATGTAATGCTGCTTTAATATAGTTTAATAATATGTTATTGCATTTTTCCATACATTACAATTATACATACAATACGTGGAAGAAAATGAGAATTAGCATTTCAGTACGTGTATACGATTTTTAATCTGGAAAAAAAGCAAATGGGTTTGGTGGGCTACAATTTATGACAACATTATTTACAGCAATATAACGGGTAAGCCGTAACAATATTTAGTTGTATGCCGTATATAGCTGCTCGCCGTGTATACTCGTGACAGTGAGAACTTGTTTATTATCATGTGACAGTTTGTCGACTCATGTCTGAAACGAACTCATGCATAACACGTACATATACAAATAAACAGAAAGGATAGCGAGCTATATATAATAAATACATCAGTTATTCCTGTCATTAGGTATAAGCAATTGCCGCAGGCGTTATTATAAATTGGGAAATAGTATTTTCGTTTAGTGGTGGCGTATTACCAATTGGACTTGCATACCACAAGTGAGAAACTCTGTGCGAGTGTGTTATATACATATTTGTTGCATTTAAGTGATTTATAAGAATAAACAAGACTATTCAAAATGGTGGAAGGAGGAATGCGATGTGTCAAGTTGCTGTTGTTTGGATTCAATCTCGTATTTGTGGTAAGTTTGCAGGTTGTGTGCGTGTAACGCAAAACGGCAAGACGTATCGTCGGTGTACAAGCTAAGATAAAACAGTGTATGCAACTGTGTATGTATTATAAATAGGATATAAGCCGAAAACGATCAAATATGTCAAATATTGGACTGCGAGGCGTGTAGCGACTAGGACAGTACCAATATTTTACATAGTGGATCCGTTTGAGGCTTATATCTTACTGAAAACAACACTTATATAACGCTATCCTACTAATATAAATTGTTTAATTTCTTACATGTACGCGTATGAGTTAATATAATACTCCGGCCATTTGACAGCGATACAAGTACAAAGGTAACGACAGTGTTTTAAATGCGATGCCATTTATCACAATACATGTAGTAAGTTAGTAGCGTACTATTACTAGTCTGATAAGCCTTTTGGGATAGGGCTGTGAATAGGGAGGGTAGTTGCTTTATAATATAGCTATTCAATTATTCAACATATCTGTTTACATAATACTAATTAACATATATACTCTAAATTAATTTTGACAAACGTTTTAGAGAATGTGTATGGTACCTTGACGAGTTAGATTACAATATTTAATGAGATACTGTTTATTATTGACTTAAATTGCGGATATAAAAAATACCCGTGCAAAACGTTTATATTATATTTATATTTAATGCATTCTTTGGACGTTCTTTCCTTCAACTGTTGTCATAGTAAAGCTATTATTCAGTTGACATATCATACCGTTATATTTAATAAACCACCAGCTATTCTACAACTATTATGTTAAAGTAGAATAGATGTACACTGTACACTGTACTGTAGTTTACAAATCGAAAGATTTGGTCACGCCATATTCACTCCAAGCTGTCGCATGATAAGAACCTAAACATACTACATGTATGTGTATTGAAACAGAACAAATAAATACGCGCAATTCGGCCTTGTCGTTAGCCTGGGATGCAGTCTGTCGATTTTTCACTGTTTAACTTCTGGCAAAATGACATTGATATGATCAGAAACTCAATACGGCCCAATTAAGTCTCGGTGTTAAAATATATGTATTTGACTGACAAAGCAAAATATATCGACGCCTGTTCCCAGGCTACCTTACCTTGCGAGATAGTGTGAAATATCAAGAGTTTAAACTTTATTTATTTTACGATTAGTTTAGTTTATACAAATTTATTTTAGCTCGATTGCGAAACAAGTTCTTATAACTTATATCAATCACTATCGAGACCTCATGCCTGATGGAATCCATCACCACGAGGGAGAAGAGGCAATGTGGAATTTAAATGCCTTGCCTAAGGGCACAATCGCAACGGCTCCAGCGGGGCTCGAACTCCGGACCTTTCGCACCTGAAGCGAACGCGCATCCACTGTGCTATCACGACTACTTTTACGATTGCGAAACAAGCTTTATCACCTTATATTAATCACTCTCGTTGGCGCGGATGAAAGCGTAAATGTGGTCATTTGTGTGGGAGGAAACCACATCTAGACTATCGGGCGAGTAGCCGGTCAATGGTTCAGTGGACGCTGCACTTGTAATCGTAACTGTGCTAGTCGTGATATCACAGTGGTAACGCGTTCACTTCAGATGCGAAAGGCCCCGGAGTTCGAGCCCGTATGTAGCCGTTACGATTGTGAGAAATGGGCTCCCTGAACGGCCCCACTTCTCCCTCTTTTGATAGTTTGAGCTCGGTGACAAGTGTATTCATGCACACCCGCTTTGAGTCTGGACAAATGGTTACGGGTTCACAACTAAAAATTGTTGGACCATATTTAAATGAATGAAAGAGTTAATTTTATGTGGATTATTACCCCCTGGCAGCCAAGGATGCTCGATACATCTCAATGAAAGAGTTAATTTTATGTGGAATTATTACCACTTGGCAGCCACGGATGCTCGATACATCTCAATGAAAGAGTTAATTTTATGTGGAATTATTACCACTTGGAAGCCAAGGATGCTTGCTACATCTGAAAAGAGTTAATTTTATGTGGAATTATTACCACTTGGAAGCCAAGGATGCTCGATACATCTCAATGAAAGAGTTAATTTTATGTGGAATATTACCCCTTGGAAGCCAAGGATGCTCGATACATCTGAAAAGAGTTAATTTTATGTGGAATATTACCCCTTGGAAGCCAAGGATGCTCGATACATCTCAATGAAAGAGTTAATTTTATGTGGAATATTACCACTTGGCAGCCAAGGATGCTCGATACATCTGAAAAGAGTTGATTTTATGTGGAATATTACCCCTTGGAAGCCAAGGATGCTTGATACATCTGAAAAGAGTTAATTTTATGTGGCTTTATTAAAATCACGAATGCTTTTAAACATACAAATCTCTGCCACCACGAATGCTTTTAAACATACAAATCTCTGCCACAACATTTCTGAACAACAAAATCTTTATTGTGCTTTATAGCTACATTACATCGCAAAAATCAAATAAAATGCATTTTTTTCACATATAAATGCATTGCTACTACACATTCTTCTGAATACATCGAACACTAACATTGAATCTATTTAACAGTGTTTTTGTGGTATACAAACTTTCAAACGTGAAAGTAGGATTTCATATAACGGTCATCCAGGCTCCTGAATTGACGTTTGTTGTCATTGAAGTCAATATTAAACACGCGATACTTTCGTTTAGAGATAATTTAATTAAGATTAGTCTACAAATAAATATGCATAGGCACTCATGTGAGATGATATCATGTGAGATATCACGTAAATATGTAACATTACTCGTGTTATTCAGGATACATGTCGACCCGATCCTATTTACATTGTTTTGTTATGTCAACAAACCGCATATACGACGTTTGTTTATTTGGTGAAATACTCAGTTTTTGAGGCAAATATTTGGAGAAAAAAATACCATATAATAGCAAATTACATTCTGCAGACATTTGCCTTTTCCCCGATGTAGTGTCGCTTTAAACATGTTAAAACAATGCCACTCCGTCACTATCGGAACACTTAATATGTAGTCTTGGACCCGAAACAATTTGTCCAGACCCCAGGCGTCTGTGTATGTATATATATAGCAACACACTTCTCCATGATTACAGGGGCGTAGCTAGCCCTCTATCCATGTGGATTCCTAATTGTACTAGGGGGTCCACAATGGTGCCATCTGGTGCATTCTGGGCGTTCTGAGGTGCATTATTTAGTACTGAAAATTTGAAAGTTTTATGATCATAAATCAACAAATAAACCCTTTACTCGGCAGATTATTTTTCTCTAAAATAGAGCTGAAATATCAAACAAATGCAAGCCCCGATTGTCTTAACAGAAGTCTAATTTTCTGTCCTTTTTGCCAGCGAACTAAATGATTACATGTTCAATGTCAATGTCCATATGTCTGTAGCTATGCATCATTGCTAGCCCAGACAGGCGTTCAGTGGACATAGTAGACCTTGTTTCCCCTTCAGAATCATGTGGATTCAGCCGCGTACTCGCGTATAGGCAGCTACGCGCCTGGATTATATAGCACTAACACTTCAAAGCACTTGCCCATCACCGCTGTATGTTCGAATCCCACTGGGGTTGCCGAATTATTCCAAGGGAGGAAGTTAACAAGCCTGCGTGCGGCTGGACGGTTGTTCAACCCGGTGATCCAAGCCTGAACTTCTCTTCAAAGGGGCATCCGGGTCTTCCTCCACCTGTGGTAGCTGGATAGTTGCCGTATGAACTAAGCTGTTGGTGTGAAGTTAAACTCCACAGACGGATCTGTAGTCCAGTGGTAACACGCTGGACTGGTAATCCAGGGATCGCAGGTTCAATCCCCCGTCTGACCCTAATAAAATTAACAGTCTTTCAGATGGGACATTTAACCGAGGTCTCGTGTCGGTGCTTTACACCGTGCACGTAAAAGAACCAGAGGAGATTATGGAATGGGTTTCTGACTATCATTGCACTATCCTCCAACAATCTAATGTGACTAATCTTTTCAGGAGGCGTCGCTCATATGGGCAACCGGTAGCGACGATAAATAAACGTAAACACACACACAGTTAAATACACTAAATGTCGCTCGGTTATGAATGCCTATCTATATGTTAAGCCCGGATTACCACAATTGAATTGTAAACATGACATAAAATGTTTAAGATGTCATGTATATGTTGTTAAGACACATTAGATTGTATTAACATTGTGAATACGCGCTTATCGGTTTATAGTAATTGGAGACGACATCCTGATATATAAGACTAATGTGGTTATAACAGTAGTGTTTGAGACCTAAATACGGGCAACTGAAATAAATAACATCGTGACTTAGTCATACCTCCAGATGCGTGGTCGGAGGTTGTAACCTTCTATCTACCTCCAGGTGCGTGGTCGGAGGTTATAACCGTCTCTCTACCTCCAGATGCGTGGTCGGAGGTTATAACCTTCTATCTACCTCCAGATGCGTGGTCGGAGGTTATAATCCTCTCTCTACCTCCAGATGCGTGGTCGGAGGTTATAATCTTCTCTCTACCTCCAGATGCGTGGTCGGAGGTTATAATCCTCTCTCTACCTCCAGATGCGTGGTCGGAGGTTATAATCTTCTCTCTACCTCCAGATGCGTGGTCGGGGGTTATAACCTTCTCTCTACCTACAGATGCGTGGTCGGAGGTTATAACCTTCTCTCTACCTCCAGATGCGTGGTCGGAGGTTATAACCGTCTCTCTACCTCCAGATGCGTGGTCGGAGGTTATAACCTTCTATCTACCTCCAGATGCGTGGTCGGAGGTTATAATCCTCTCTCTACCTCCAGATGCGTGGTCGGAGGTTATAATCTTCTCTCTACCTCCAGATGCGTGGTCGGAGGTTATAATCCTCTCTCTACCTCCAGATGCGTGGTCGGAGGTTATAATCTTCTCTCTACCTCCAGATGCGTGGTCGGGGGTTATAATCTTCTCTCTACCTCCAGATGCGTGGTCGGAGGTTATAACCTCTCTACATCCAGATGCGTGGTCGGAGGTTATAACCTTATCTCTACCTCCAGATGCGTGGTCGGAGGTTATAATCTTCTCTCTACCTCCAGATGCGTGGTCGGGGGTTATAATCTTCTCTCTACCTCCAGATGCGTGGTCGGAGGTTATAACCTCTCTACATCCAGATGCGTGGTCGGAGGTTATAACCTTCTATCTACCTCCAGATGCGTGGTCGGAGGTTATAACCGTCTCTCTACCTCCAGATGCGTGGTCGGAGGTTATAACCTTCTCTCTACCGCCAGATGCGTGGTCGGAGGTTATAACCTCTCTACATCCAGATGCGTGGTCGGAGGTTATAACCTTCTATCTACCTCCAGATGCGTGGTCGGAGGTTATAACTTTCTCTCTACATCCAGATGCGTGGTCGGAGGTTATAACCGTCTCTCTACCTCCAGATGCGTGGTCGGAGGTTATAACCCTCTCTCTACCTCCAGGTGCGTGGTCGGAGTCTGTAACCTTCTCTCTACCTCCAGATGCGTGGTCGGAGGTTATAACCTTATCTCTACCTCCAGATGCGTGGTCGAAGGTTATAACCTTCTCTCTACCTCCAGATGCGTGGTCGGAGGTTATAACCGTCTCTCTACCTCCAGATGCGTGGTCGAAGGTTATAACCGTCTCTCTATCTCCAGATGCGTGGTCGGAGGTTATAACTTTCTCTCTACATCCAGATGCGTGGTCGGAGGTTATAACCTTCTCTCTACCTCCAGATGCGTGGTCGGGGGTTATAACCTTATCTCTACCTCCAGGTGCGTGGTCGGAGGTTATAACCTTATCTCTACCTCCAGATGCCTGGTCGGAGGTTATAACCTTCTCTCTACCTCCAGATGCGTGGTCGGAGGTTATAACCTTATCTCTACCTCCAGATGCCTGGTCGGAGGTTATAACCTTATCTCTACCTCCAGATGCGTGGTCGGAGGTTATAACCTTCTCTCTACCTCCAGATGCCTGGTCGGAGGTTATAACCTTCTCTCTACCTCCAGATGCCTGGTCGGAGGTTATAACCTTATCTCTACCTCCAGATGCGTGGTCGGAGGTTATAACCTTCTCTCTACCTCCAGATGCGTGGTCGGAGGTTATAACCCTCTCTCTACCTCCAGATGCGTGGTCGAAGGTTATAACCTCTCTACCTCCAGATGCGTGGTCGGAGGTTATAACCGTCTCTCTACCTCCAGATGCGTGGTCGGAGGTTATAACCTTCTCTCTACCTACAGATGCTTGGTCGGAGGTTATAACCGTCTCTCTACCTCCAGATGCGAGGTCGGAGGTTATAACCTTCTCTCTACCTCCAGATGCGAGGTCGGAGGTTATAACCTTCTCTCTACCTCCAGATGCGTGGTCGGAGGTTATAACTTTCTCTCTACCTGCAGATGCGTGGTCGGAGGTTATAACCTTCTCTCTACCTCCAGATACGTGGTCGGAGGTTATAACCTTCTCTCTACCTCCAGATGCGTGGTCGGAGGTTATAACCTTCTATCTACCTCCAGATGCGTGGTCGGAGGTTATAATCCTCTCTCTACCTCCAGATGCGTGGTCGGAGGTTATAATCTTCTCTCTACCTCCATATGCGTGGTCGGAGGTTATAATCCTCTCTACCTCCAGATGCGTGGTCGGAGGTTATAATCTTCTCTCTACCTCCAGATGCGTGGTCGGGGGTTATAATCTTCTCTCTACCTCCAGATGCGTGGTCGGAGGTTATAACCTCTCTACATCCAGATGCGTGGTCGGAGGTTATAACCTTCTATCTACCTCCAGATGCGTGGTCGGAGGTTATAACCGTCTCTCTACCTCCAGATGCGTGGTCGGAGGTTATAACCTTCTCTCTACCGCCAGATGCGTGGTCGGAGGTTATAACCTCTCTACATCCAGATGCGTGGTCGGAGGTTATAACCTTCTATCTACCTCCAGATGCGTGGTCGGAGGTTATAACTTTCTCTCTACATCCAGATGCGTGGTCGGAGGTTATAACCGTCTCTCTACCTCCAGATGCGTGGTCGGAGGTTATAACCTCTCTCTACCTCCAGGTGCGTGGTCGGAGTCTGTAACCTTCTCTCTACCTCCAGATGCGTGGTCGGAGGTTATAACCTTATCTCTACCTCCAGATGCGTGGTCGAAGGTTATAACCTTCTCTCTACCTCCAGATGCGTGGTCGGAGGTTATAGCCGTCTCTCTACCTCCAGATGCGTGGTCGAAGGTTATAACCGTCTCTC
Source organism: Archivesica marissinica (assembly GCA_014843695.1). Classification (NCBI taxonomy): domain Eukaryota; kingdom Metazoa; phylum Mollusca; class Bivalvia; order Venerida; family Vesicomyidae; genus Archivesica; species Archivesica marissinica. Next base: position 58,190,993 of record CM026392.1, read on the forward strand.
TATCTCCAGATGCGTGGTCGGAGGTTATAACTTTCTCTCTACATCCAGATGCGTGGTCGGAGGTTATAACCTTCTCTCTACCTCCAGATGCGTGGTCGGGGGTTATAACCTTATCTCTACCTCCAGGTGCGTGGTCGGAGGTTATAACCTTATCTCTACCTCCAGATGCCTGGTCGGAGGTTATAACCTTCTCTCTACCTCCAGATGCGTGGTCGGAGGTTATAACCTTATCTCTACCTCCAGATGCCTGGTCGGAGGTTATAACCTTATCTCTACCTCCAGATGCGTGGTCGGAGATTATAACCTTCTCTCTACCTCCAGATGCCTGGTCGGAGGTTATAACCTTCTCTCTACCTCCAGATGCATGGCTGGTCGGAGGTTATAACCTTATCTCTACCTCCAGATGCGTGGTCGGAGGTTATAACCTTCTCTCTACCTCCAGATGCGTGGTCGGAGGTTATAACCCTCTCTCTACCTCCAGATGCGTGGTCGAAGGTTATAACCTCCCTACCTCCAGATACGTGGTCGGAGGTTATAACCGTCTCTCTACCTCCAGATGCGTGGTCGGAGGTTATAACCTTCTCTCTACCTATAGATGCTTGGTCGGAGGTTATAACCTTCTCTCTACCTCCAGATGCGAGGTCGGAGGTTATAACCTTCTCTCTACCTCCAGATGCGTGGTCGGAGGTTATAACTTTCTCTCTACCTCCAGATGCGTGGTCGGAGGTTATAACCTCTCTACCTACATATGCGTGGTCGGAGGTTATAAACTTCTCTCTACCTCCAGATGCGTGGCCGGAGGTTATAACCGTCTCTCTACCTCCAGATGCGTGGTCGGAGGTTATAACCTTCTATCTACCTCCAGATGCGTGGTCGGAGGTTATAATCCTCTCTCTACCTCCAGATGCGTGGTCGGAGGTTATAATCTTCTCTCTACCTCCAGATGCGTGGTCGGAGGTTATAATCTTCTCTCTACTTCCAGATGCGTGGTCGGGGGTTATAATCTTCTCTCTACCTCCAGATGCGTGGTCGGAGGTTATAACCTACATATATAATACATGCATTCATACATATATAATACATGCATACATACATATATAATACATGCATACATACATATACAATACATACATACATATATAATACATGCATTCATACATATACAATACATACATACATATACAATACATGCATTCATACATATATAATACATGCATTCATACATATATAATACATGCATTCATACATATACAATACATACATACATACATATATAATACATGCATTCATACATATATAATACATGCATACATATATAATACATGCATTCATACATATATAATACATGCATACATACATATATAATACATGCATACATATATAATACATGCATACATATACAATACATGCATTCATACATATATAATACATGCATTCATACATATATAATACATGCATACATATACAATACATGCATACATACATATATAATACATGCATACATATACAATACATGCATACATATATAATACATGCATTCATACATATATAATACATGCATTCATACATATACAATACATGCATTCATACATATATAATACATGCATACATATATAATACATGCATTCATACATATATAATACATGCATACATATATAATACATGCATTCATACATATATAATACATGCATTCATACATATACAATACATGCATTCATACATATATAATACATGCATTCATACATATACAATACATACATAATATACAATACATGCATTCATACATATATAATACATGCATTCATACATATACAATACATACATACATATACAATACATGCATTCATACATATACAATACATGCATTCATACATATACAATACATACATATATAATACATGCATACATATATAATACATGCATACATACATATATAATACATGCATTCATACATATATAATACATGCATTCATACATATATAATACATGCATTCATACATATATAATACATGCATACATATATAATACATGCATTCATACATATATAATACATGCATTCATACATATATAATACATGCATTCATACATATACAATACATGCATACATACATATATAATACATGCATTCATACATATACAATACATACATACATATACAATACATGCATTCATACATATATAATACATGCATACATATACAATACATGCATTCATACATATATAATACATGCATTCATACATATACAATACATACATACATATACAATACATGCATTCATACATATATAATACATGCATTCATACATATACAATACATACATATACAATACATGCATTCATACATATACAATACATGCATTCATACATATACAATACATACATATATAATACATGCATACATATATAATACATGCATACATATATAATACATGCATACATATATAATACATGCATACATACATATATAATACATGCATTCATACATATATAATACATGCATTCATACATATATAATACATGCATACATATATAATACATGCATACATATATAATACATGCATTCATACATATATAATACATGCATTCATACATATACAATACATGCATTCATACATATACAATACATACATACATATACAATACATGCATTCATACATATACAATACATGCATTCATACATATACAATACATACATATATAATACATGCATACATATATAATACATGCATACATATATAATACATGCATACATACATATATAATACATGCATTCATACATATATAATACATGCATTCATACATATATAATACATGCATACATATATAATACATGCATATATATAAAATACATGCATACATATACAATACATGCATACATACATATATAATACATGCATACATATACAATACATGCATTCATACATATACAATACATGCATTCATACATATATAATACATGCATTCATACATATACAATACATGCATACATATATAATACATGCATACATATACAATACATGCATTCATACATATATAATACATGCATACATATACAATACATGCATTCATACATATATAATACATGCATTCATACATATACAATACATGCATACATACATATATAATACATGCATTCATACATATACAATACATACATACATATATAATACATGCATTCATACATATACAATACATGCATACATATATAATACATGCATACATATACAATACATGCATTCATATATATACAATACATGCATACATATACAATACATGCATACATATACAATACATGCATACATATACAATACATGCATTCATATATATATATAATACATTCATACATATATAATACATTCATACATATATAATACATGCATTCATATATATATAATACATTCATACATATATAATACATGCATTCATATACAATACATGCATACATACATATACAATACATGCATTCATACATATACAATACATGCATGCATACATATATAATACATGCATACATACATATATAATACATGCATTCATACATATATAATACATGCATACATATATAATACATGCATTCATATACAATACATGCATTCATACATATATAATACATGCATACATATATAATACATGCATACATACATATACAATACATGCATACATATATAATACATGCATTCATACATATATAATACATGCATACATACATATACAATACATACATATATAATACATGCATTCATACATATATAATACATGCATACATACATATATAATACATGCATACATACATATACAATACATGCATACATATATAATACATGCATTCATACATATATAATACATGCATTCATACATATATAATACATGCATTCATACATATACAATACATGCATACATATATAATACATGCATTCATACATATATATAATACATGCATTCATACATATATAATACATGCATTCATACATATATAATACATGCATACATACATATATAATACATGCATTCATACATATACAATACATGCATACATATATAATACATGCATACATATACAATACATGCATTCATATATATACAATACATGCATACATATACAATACATGCATACATATACAATACATGCATACATATACAATACATGCATTCATATATATATATAATACATTCATACATATATAATACATGCATTCATATATATATAATACATTCATACATATATAATACATGCATTCATATACAATACATGCATACATACATATACAATACATGCATTCATACATATACAATACATGCATGCATACATATATAATACATGCATACATACATATATAATACATGCATTCATACATATATAATACATGCATACATATATAATACATGCATTCATACATATACAATACGTGCATTCATATACAATACATGCATTCATACATATATAATACATGCATACATATATAATACATGCATTCATACATATACAATACATGCATTCATACATATATAATACATGCATACATATATAATACATGCATTCATACATATATAATACATGCATTCATACATATATAATACATGCATACATACATATATAATACATGCATACATACATATACAATACATACATACATATATAATACATGCATTCATACATATACAATACATACATACATATACAATACATGCATTCATACATATATAATACATGCATTCATACATATATAATACATGCATTCATACATATACAATACATGCATTCATACATATACAATACATACATATACAATACATGCATTCATACATATATAATACATGCATACATATACAATACATGCATTCATACATATATAATACATGCATACATACATATATAATACATGCATACATATACAATACATGCATACATATACAATACATGCATTCATACATATATAATACATGCATACATACATATATAATACATGCATACATATACAATACATGCATACATACATATACAATACATGCATTCATACATATACAATACATGCATTCATACATATATAATACATGCATACATACATATATAATACATGCATTCATACATATATAATACATGCATACATATATAATACATGCATTCATACATATACAATACGTGCATTCATATACAATACATGCATTCATACATATATAATACATGCATACATATATAATACATGCATACATACATATACAATACATGCATACATATATAATACATGCATTCATACATATATAATACATGCATACATACATATATAATACATGCATTCATACATATATAATACATGCATACATACATATATAATACATGCATACATACATATACAATACATACATACATATATAATACATGCATTCATACATACAATACATACATACATATACAATACATGCATTCATACATATATACATGCATTCATATATAATACATGCATCATACATATACATACATACATACATATACAATACATGCATTCATACATATATAATACATGCATACATATACAATACATGCATTCATACATATATAATACATGCATACATACATATATAATACATGCATACATATACAATACATGCATACATATACAATACATGCATTCATACATATATAATACATGCATACATACATATATAATACATGCATACATATACAATACATGCATACATACATATACAATACATGCATTCATACATATACAATACATGCATTCATACATATATAATACATGCATTCATACATATATAATACATGCATACATATACAATACATGCATACATACATATACAATACATGCATACATATATAATACATGCATTCATACATATACAATACATGCATACATATATAATACATGCATTCATACATATATAATACATGCATACATACATATACAATACATGCATACATATATAATACATGCATTCATACATATATAATACATGCATTCATACATATATAATACATGCATTCATACATATACAATACATGCATACAATACATGCATTCATACATATATAATACATGCATTCATACATATATAATACATGCATACATACATATACAATACATGCATACATATATATACAATACATACATACATATATAATACATGCATTCATACATATATAATACATGCATTCATACATATATAATACATGCATTCATACATATATAATACATGCATACATATACAATACATGCATTCATACATATATAATACATGCATTCATACATATATAATACATGCATTCATACATATATAATACATGCATTCATACATATATAATACATGCATTCATACATATATAATACATGCATTCATACATATATAATACATGCATACATACATATATAATACATGCATTCATACATATATAATACATGCATTCATACATATATAATACATGCATTCATACATATATAATACATGCATTCATACATATATAATACATGCATTCATATATAATACATGCATCATACATATATAATACATGCATACATATATAATACATGCATACATATATAATACATGCATACATATATAATACATGCATTCATACATATATAATACATGCATTCATACATATATAATACATGCATTCATACATATATAATACATGCATACATATATAATACATGCATACATATATAATACATGCATACATATACAATACATGCATACATACATATATAATACATGCATTCATACATATATAATACATGCATACATATATAATACATGCATACATATATAATACATGCATACATATACAATACATGCATACATATATAATACATGCATACATATACAATACATGCATACATATATAATACATGCATACATATACAATACATGCATTCATACATATATAATACATGCATACATACATATATAATACATGCATACATATACAATACATGCATTACATACATATACAATACATGCATTCATACATATACAATACATGCATTCATACATATATAATACATGCATACATACATATATAATACATGCATTCATACATATATAATACATGCATACATATATAATACATGCATTCATACATATACAATACATGCATACATATACAATACATGCATTCATACATATATAATACATGCATACATATATAATACATGCATACATACATATATAATACATGCATACATATATAATACATGCATCATACATATATAATACATGCATACATACATATATAATACATGCATTCATACATATATAATACATGCATACATACATATATAATACATGCATACATACATATACAATACATACATACATATACAATACATGCATTCATACATATACAATACATACATACATATACAATACATGCATTCATACATATATAATACATGCATTCATACATATATAATACATGCATTCATACATATACAATACATGCATACATACATATACAATACATGCATTCATACATATATAATACATGCATACATATACAATACATGCATTCATACATATATAATACATGCATACATACATATATAATACATGCATACATATACAATACATGCATACATATACAATACATGCATTCATACATATATAATACATGCATTCATACATATATAATACATGCATACATACATATACAATACATGCATTCATACATATACAATACATGCATTCATACATATATAATACATGCATTCATACATATATAATACATGCATACATATATAATACATGCATACATACATATACAATACATGCATTCATACATATACAATACATGCATACATATATAATACATGCATTCATACATATACAATACATGCATACATATATAATACATGCATACATACATATACAATACATGCATACATATATAATACATGCATTCATACATATATAATACATGCATTCATACATATACAATACATGCATTCATACATATACAATACATGCATACATATATAATACATGCATACATACATATATAATACATGCATTCATACATATATAATACATGCATACATATACAATACATGCATACATATATAATACATGCATTCATACATATATAATACATGCATTCATACATATATAATACATGCATACATATACAATACATGCATACATATATAATACATGCATTCATACATATATAATACATGCATTCATACATATATAATACATGCATACATATATAATACATGCATTCATACATATATAATACATGCATACATATATAATACATGCATTCATACATATATAATACATGCATTCATACATATATAATACATGCATTCATATATAATACATGCATTCATACATATACAATACATGCATACATATATAATACATGCATTCATACATATATAATACATGCATTCATACATATATAATACATGCATACATATATAATACATGCATTCATACATATATAATACATGCATACATATATAATACATGCATTCATACATATATAATACATGCATTCATACATATATAATACATGCATTCATATATAATACATGCATACATATATAATACATGCATTCATACATATACAATACATGCATTCATATATAATACTGCATGCATACATATATAATACATGCATACATATATAATACATGCATACATATATAATACATGCATTCATACATATAATACATGCATACATATATAATACATGCATTCATACATTATAATACATGCATACATATATAATACATGCATTCATACATATATAATACATGCATTCATATATAATACATGCATACTATATAACATGCATTCATACATATATAATGCATTCATACATATATAATACATGCATACATACATATATAATACATGCATACTACAATACAATACATGCATACATATACAATACATGCATTCATACATATACAATACATCATACATATATAATACATGCATTCATACATATATAATACATGCATTCATACATATATAATACATGCATACATACATATACAATACATGCATACATATATAATACATGCATACATATATAATACATGCATTCATACATATATAATACATGCATTCATACATATATAATACATGCATTCATATATAATACATGCATTCATACATATATAATACATGCATTCATACATATATAATACATGCATTCATACATATATAATACATGCATCATACATATATAATACATGCATTCATACATATATAATACATGCATTCATACATATATAATACATGCATTCATACATATACAATACATGCATTCATATATAATACATGCATTCATACATATATAATACATGCATTCATACATATATAATACATGCATACATATATAATACATGCATTCATACATATACAATACATGCATACATATACAATACATGCATACATATATAATACATGCATACATATATAATACATGCATACATACATATACAATACATGCATTCATACATATACAATACATGCATTCATACATATACAATACATGCATACATATATAATACATGCATTCATACATATACAATACATGCATACATATATAATACATGCATTCATACATATACAATACATGCATTCATACATATATAATACATGCATTCATATATATACAATACATGCATACATACATATATAATACATGCATTCATATACAATACATGCATACATACATATACAATACATGCATTCATACATATATAATACATGCATACATACATATACAATACATGCATTCATACATATACAATACATGCATTCATACATATACAATACATGCATACATATATAATACATGCATTCATACATATACAATACATGCATACATATATAATACATGCATACATATACAATACATGCATTCATACATATACAATACATGCATACATATATAATACATGCATACATATACAATACATGCATTCATATATATACAATACATGCATACATATACAATACATGCATTCATACATATACAATACATGCATTCATACATATACAATACATGCATCATACATATACAATACATGCATACATATACAATACATGCATACATGACGGAGAAGGTTTCTATAAGTATTGTATATTAAAACTACTTACAATTACAGCTTACTAATATACTAGTATACATGTATCTACACGTATGTTTGAAAAATCCGAAACCGTTTCAAACTTAAATATACATATTTAATAGCTTCCTGGTATAGTTAAATATCTCGTTATATAAAGCATAGTACGCTCCTCTGTGACATAGTACGCTCCTCTGTGGCATAGTACGCTCCTCTGACATAGTACGCCAAAACTGTGCTAGCTTCCAAGAAGTGTTTCATAACGTGTAACCTATCCAGTGATTGAGTCAGTCGCCATATCGTTCTCTCGCTGTGACACCGACACCCTCCGCTGTGACACCCTCCGCTGTGCCACCCTCCGCTGTAACACCCTCCACTGTAACACCCTCCCCTGTGACACGCTCCGCTGTGCCACCCTCCGTTGTAACACACTCCCATGTGATGCCCTCCGCTGTAACACTCTCCGCTGTAACACCCTCCGCTGTAACACCCTCCCCTGTGACACGCTCCGCTGTGCCACCCTCCGCTGTAACACCCTCCGCTGTAACACCCCCGCTGTAACACCCTCCGCTGTAACAC
>CM026392.1:58202673-58273394 GCA_014843695.1 Archivesica marissinica
AATACATGCATTCATACATATACAATACATGCATTCATACATATACAATACATACATACATATATAATACATGCATTCATACATATACAATACATACATACATGCATACATACATATACAATACATGCATACATACATATACAATACATGCATTCATACATATACAATACATGCATTACATATATAATACATGCATTCATACATATATAATACATGCATTCATATATAATACATGCATACATATACAATACATGCATACATATACAATACATGCATACATACATATACAATACATGCATTCATACATATACAATACATGCATACATACATATATAATACATGCATTCATACATATATAATACATGCATACATATATAATACATGCATTCATATACAATACATGCATACATATATAATACATGCATTCATACATATATAATACATGCATCATACATATACAATACATGCATTCATACATATATAATACATGCATTCATACATATATAATACATGCATACATACATATATAATACATGCATACATATACAATACATGCATTCATACATATATAATACATGCATACATATACAATACATGCATTCATACATATATAATACATGCATACATATACAATACATGCATTCATACATATATAATACATGCATACATACATATATAATACATGCATACATATACAATACATGCATACATATACAATACATGCATTCATACATATATAATACATGCATACATACATATATAATACATGCATACATATACAATACATGCATACATACATATATAATACATGCATTCATACATATACAATACATGCATTCATACATATATAATACATGCATACATACATATATAATACATGCATTCATACATATATAATACATGCATACATATATAATACATGCATTCATACATATACAATACGTGCATTCATATACAATACATGCATTCATACATATATAATACATGCATACATATATAATACATGCATCATACATATACAATACATGCATACATATATAATACATGCATTCATACATATATAATACATGCATACATACATATATAATACATGCATTCATACATATATAATACATGCATACATACATATATAATACATGCATACATACATATACAATACATACATACATATATAATACATGCATTCATACATATACAATACATACATACATATACAATACATGCATTCATACATATATAATACATGCATTCATACATATATAATACATGCATTCATACATATACAATACATACATACATACATATACAATACATGCATACATACATATATAATACATGCATACATATACAATACATGCATACATACATATATAATACATGCATACATACATATATAATACATGCATACATATACATACATGCATACATATACAATACATGCATTCATACATATATAATACATGCATACATACATATATAATACATGCATACATATACAATACATGCATACATACATATACAATACATGCATTCATACATATACAATACATGCATTCATACATATATAATACATGCATTCATACATATATAATACATGCATACATATTCATATACATACATATACATACATGCATACATATATAATACATGCATTCATACATATACAATACATGCATACATATATAATACATGCATTCATATATATATAATACATGCATACATACATATCATACATGCATACATATATAATACATGCATACATACATATATAATACATGCATTACATATATAATACATGCATACATACATATCATACATGCATACATACATGCATTCATACATATATAATACATGCATACATATATATACATGCATACATACATATACATACATGCATAATATATATACATACATACATACATATATAATACATGCTTCATCATATATAATACATGCATTCATACATATATAATACATGCATTCATACATATACAATACATGCATACATATACATACATGCATTCATACATATATAATACATGTACATATTAATACATGATTCATACATATATAATACATGCATTCATACATATAATACATGCATTCATACATATATAATACATGCATTCATACATATATATACATGCATAATACATATATAATACATGCATTCATACATATATAATACATGCATTCATACATATACAATACATGCATACATATACAATACATGCATACATATACAATACATGCATACATATATAATACATGCATACATATACAATACATACATACATATACAATACATGCATACATATATAATACATGCATACATATACAATACATGCATACATATACAATACATACATACATATACAATACATGCATATATATATACATGCATACATATACAATACATGCATACATATACAATACATGCATACATATACAATACATGCATACATATACAATACATGCATACATATACAATACATGCATATATATATACATGCATACATATACAATACATGCATACATATACAATACATACATACATATACAATACATGCATATATATATACATGCATACATATACAATACATGCATGCATACATACATACATACATATACAATACATGCATACATTACAATACATGCATATATTATACATGCATACATATATAATACATGCATACATATACAATACATGCATACATATACAATACATCATACATATACAATACATGCATACATTACAATACATGCATATATATATACATGCATACATATATAATACATGCATACATATACAATACATGCATACATAATACATGATATATATATATATACATGCATACATATACAATACATGCATACATATACAATACATGCATACATACATATACAATACATGCATATACATATACAATACATACATACATATATAATACATGCATTACATATACAATACATACATACATATACAATACATGCATTTACATATATAATACATGCATTCATACATATATAATACATGCATTTACATATACAATACATACATACATACATATACAATACATGCATTCATACATATATAATACATGCATACATATACAATACATGCATTCATACATATATAATACATGCATACATACATATATAATACATGCATACATATACAATACATGCATACATATACAATACATGCATATACATATATAATACATGCATTATACATATACAATACATGCATACATACATATACAATACATGCATTTACATATACAATACATGCATTCATACATATACAATACATGCATTCATACATATACAATACATGCATACATATACAATACATGCATACATATATACAATACATGCATACATACATATACAATACATGCATACATATATAATACATGCATTCATACATATACAATACATGCATACATATATAATACATGCATACATACATATACAATACATGCATACATATATAATACATGCATTCATACATATATAATACATGCATTCATACATATATAATACATGCATTCATACATATACAATACATGCATACATATACAATACATGCATTCATACATATATAATACATGCATTCATACATATACAATACATGCATACATACATATACAATACATGCATACATATATATACAATACATACATACATATATAATACATGCATTCATACATATACAATACATGCATTCATACATATATAATACATGCATTCATACATATACAATACATGCATACATATACAATACATGCATACATATATAATACATGCATTCATACATATATAATACATGCATTCATACATATATAATACATGCATTCATACATATATAATACATGCATTCATACATATATAATACATGCATACATATATAATACATGCATACATATATAATACATGCATTCATATATAATACATGCATACATATATAATACATGCATTCATACATATATAATACATGCATTCATACATATATAATACATGCATTCATACATATATAATACATGCATACATATATAATACATGCATACATATATAATACATGCATACATATATAATACATGCATACATATATAATACATGCATTCATACATATATAATACATGCATTCATACATATATAATACATGCATTCATACATATATAATACATGCATACATATATAATACATGCATACATATATAATACATGCATACATATACAATACATGCATACATACATATATAATACATGCATTCATACATATATAATACATGCATACATATATAATACATGCATACATATATAATACATGCATACATATACAATACATGCATACATATATAATACATGCATACATATACAATACATGCATACATATATAATACATGCATTCATACATATATAATACATGCATACATACATATATAATACATGCATACATATATAATACATGCATACATATATAATACATGCATACATATACAATACATGCATACATATATAATACATGCATACATACATATATAATACATGCATACATATATAATACATGCATTCATACATATATAATACATGCATACATATACAATACATGCATTCATACATATATAATACATACATACATATACAATACATGCATACATATATAATACATGCATACATATATAAACATGCATACATATAAATACATGCATACATATACAATACATGCATTCATACATATATAATACATACATACATATACAATACATGCATACATACATATATAATACATGCATACATACATATATAATACATGCATTCATACATATACAATACATACATACATATACAATACATGCATACATATATATATAATACATGCATACATATATAATACATGCATTCATACATATACAATACATGCATACATATACAATACATGCATTCATACATATATAATACATGCATACATATACAATACATGCATACATATATAATACATGCATACATATACAATACATGCATACATATATAATACATGCATTCATACATATATAATACATGCATACATATACAATACATGCATTCATACATATATAATACATGCATACATACATATATAATACATGCATACATATACAATACATGCATTCATACATATACAATACATGCATTCATACATATATAATACATGCATTCATACATATATAATACATGCATTCATACATATACAATACATGCATTCATACATATACAATACATGCATTCATACATATACAATACATGCATACATATATAATACATGCATACATACATATATAATACATGCATTCATACATATACAATACATGCATACATATATAATACATGCATTCATACATATATAATACATGCATTCATACATATACAATACATGCATTCATACATATACAATACATACATACATATATAATACATGCATACATACATATATAATACATGCATTCATACATATACAATACATGCATACATATACAATACATGCATACATATATAATACATGCATTCATACATATATAATACATGCATTCATACATATACAATACATGCATACATATACAATACATGCATACATATATAATACATGCATTCATACATATATAATACATGCATTCATACATATATAATACATGCATTCATATATAATACATGCATTCATACATATATAATACATGCATACATATATAATACATGCATTCATACATATATAATACATGCATTCATACATATATAATACATGCATTCATATATAATACATGCATTCATACATATACAATACATGCATACATATATAATACATGCATTCATACATATATAATACATGCATTCATACATATATAATACATGCATTCATATATAATACATGCATTCATACATATATAATACATGCATACATATATAATACATGCATTCATACATATATAATACATGCATTCATACATATATAATACATGCATTCATATATAATACATGCATTCATACATATACAATACATGCATTCATATATAATACATGCATTCATACATATATAATACATGCATACATATATAATACATGCATACATATATAATACATGCATTCATACATATATAATACATGCATACATATATAATACATGCATTCATACATATATAATACATGCATTCATATATAATACATGCATTCATACATATATAATACATGCATTCATATATAATACATGCATTCATATATAATACATGCATTCATATATAACATGCATTCATACATATATAATACATGCATACATACATATATAATACATGCATACATACATATACATGCATTCATACATATATAATACATGCATTCATACATATATAATACATGCATTCATATATAATACATGCATTCATACATATATAATACATGCATTCATACATATATAATACATGCATTCATACATATATAATACATGCATCATACATATATAATACATGCATTCATACATATATAATACATGCATTCATACATATATAATACATGCATTCATACATATATAATACATGCATTCATATATAATACATGCATTCATACATATATAATACATGCATTCATACATATATAATACATGCATTCATACATATATAATACATGCATCATACATATATAATACATGCATTCATACATATATAATACATGCATTCATACATATATAATACATGCATTCATACATATATAATACATGCATTCATATATAATACATGCATTCATACATATATAATACATGCATTCATACATATATAATACATGCATTCATATATAATACATGCATTCATACATATACAATACATGCATACATATATAATACATGCATACATATATAATACATGCATACATATATAATACATGCATACATACATATACAATACATGCATTCATACATATACAATACATGCATTCATACATATACAATACATGCATACATATATAATACATGCATTCATACATATATAATACATGCATACATATATAATACATGCATTCATACATATACAATACATGCATTCATACATATATAATACATGCATTCATATATATACAATACATGCATACATACATATATAATACATGCATTCATATACAATACATGCATACATACATATACAATACATGCATTCATACATATATAATACATGCATACATACATATACAATACATGCATACATATACAATACATGCATTCATACATATACAATACATACATACATATATAATACATGCATTCATACATATACAATACATGCATACATATATAATACATGCATACATATACAATACATGCATTCATACATATACAATACATGCATACATATATAATACATGCATACATATACAATACATGCATTCATATATATACAATACATGCATACATATACAATACATGCATTCATACATATACAATACATGCATTCATACATATACAATACATGCATTCATACATATACAATACATGCATACATATATATATACATGCGTACATGACGGAGAAGGTTTCTATAAGTATTGTATATTAAAACTACTTACAATTACAGCTTACTAATATACTAGTATACATGTATCTACACGTATGTTTGAAAAATCCGAAACCGTTTCAAACTTAAATATACATATTTAATAGCTTCCTGGTATAGTTAAATATCTCGTTATATAAAGCATAGTACGCTCCTCTGTGACATAGTACGCTCCTCTGTGGCATAGTACGCTCCTCTGACATAGTACGCCAAAACTGTGCTAGCTTCCAAGAAGTGTTTCATAACGTGTAACCTATCCAGTGATTGAGTCAGTCGCCATATCGTTCTCTCGCTGTGACACCGACACCCTCCGCTGTGACACCCTCCGCTGTGCCACCCTCCGCTGTAACACCCTCCACTGTAACACCCTCCCCTGTGACACGCTCCGCTGTGCCACCCTCCGTTGTAACACACTCCCATGTGATGCCCTCCGCTGTAACACTCTCCGCTGTAACACCCTCCGCTGTAACACCCTCCCCTGTGACACGCTCCGCTGTGCCACCCTCCGCTGTAACACCCTCCGCTGTAACACCCCCGCTGTAACACCCTCCGCTGTAACACCCTCCGCTGTAACACTCTCCGCTGTAACACCCTCCGCTGTAACACTCTCCGCTGTAACACCCTCCGCTATAACACCCTCCGCTATAACACCCTCCGCTGTAACACCCTCCGCTGTAACACCCTCCGCTGTAACACCCTCCGCTGTAACACCCTCCGCTGTAACACCCTCCACTGTAACACTCTCCGCTGTAACACCCTCCGCTGTAACACCCTCCGCTGTAACACTCTCCTGTAACAATCTCCTCTGTAACACCCTCCTCTGTAACACGCTCCGCTGTAACACCCTCCGCTGTAACAATCTCCGCTGTAACACTCTCCTCTGTAACACCCTCCGCTGTAACACTCTCCGCTGTAACACTCTCCTCTGTAACACCCTCCCCTGTAAGACTCTACCCTCCGCTGTAACACCCTCCCCTGTGACACGCTCCCCTGTAACACCCTCCCCTGTAACACCCTCCCCTGTGACACCCTCCCATGTGACACGATCCGCTGTAACACCCTCCGCTGTAACACCCTCCCCTGTGACACCCTCCCCTGTGCCACCCTCCGCTGTAACACCCTCCGCTGTAACACTCTCCGCTGTAACACCCTCCGCTGTAACAATCTCCGCTGTAACACTCTCCGCTGTAACAATCTCCGCTGTAACACCCTAATCTGTAACACTCTCCGCCGTAATACCCTCCGCCGTAACACCCTCCGCCGTAACACTCCGCTGTAACACCCTCCGCAACACCATCCACCGTGACACCCTCCTCGGAATAAGCACAAGTTGGATTATTAAACAATAATCATCATCCACTTAGCCGTGAGTTATCTGCCATGTCGTAAATACGAACCGAGAACATCGGAATTATGTAGGCATATATGTGCTTATAAATGTAACAATATTTATACATACATGTGTAATACTTGACACATACTTAGCACTTAAATGATCTTCAGAACGATCGAAACACTCTCCACTTATGAACACAGCAATGGGGCATGACGTTCAATGATAGATACTTTTATTTCCTCCAAATTCGGAGAGCAACCTCCAAATTCGGAGTGCAAAACATTATAAACACACATCAATGTACATTGACTATAAACATTGACTATAAACATTGACTATAAACATACATCAATGTACATCGACTATAAACATTGACTATAAACATGCATCAATGTACATCGACTATAAACATGCATCAATGTACATCGACTATAAACATACATCAATGTACATCGACTATAAACATGCATCAGTGTACATCGACTATAAACATCGACTATAAAACATACACCGCCCCAGCGGCTGGGGGCAAAAGAAATTCACTGCTGCCTGGCTGGTGTGCAGGTTGGGTAAAACTCCCACGAAACCAGCCGACCGCGTTCCACCAAAAACATATTCTAAAATTTAAATTCAAATACATATCCTAAAACTAAAGTCTTGAAAAATAAATATACCACAGAACTGAAATGTAAAACGCGTTAGAAAATATAAAAATATAACCATTAAAACTGAGAAATTAAATACAAAAAAAAAAACTTTCTAAGTTATTAAACTTATGTTTAAAATATCGTAATACTATACTGTTAGGATTTCAAACACACGAACAATAAAGCTAAACAAAAACAAATGAACAAAACAAACGAACAAAACAAACTAGGTTTAACAAAAATATAAATAAATGATTTTAAATAAATTAAATCTCTTTAGGTAAATAATTTTCCCTTCCCAAACCCTGCATGTATGTCTTTTCTCTCTATCCTTGCTATATCATATATTAACAATGCTCATTTGTTTACCATTTGTGCCTGTGGGTAGCGCACGGGACGAAGATTGTAACATTCATCTGTATTTAATACCATTTGTGTTGTGTACGTTTCACATTTTCTATTCTCGTATCACTATGCACAATTTATACAAAATTGGGAACAAATTTTTATCCCACTGTTTGATTATTTGAAATATTTTTCACACGGAATATCCACGTAACATCTTCCAAATAGTTCAGTACTCCAATGTATCATCTAACCGTACTCCAATGTATCATCTAACTAGTAGTATGTTTAGGCCTTCACCTAGCTTACGAAACCTTTTGAAACAAATCGATTAACCCCTTGTCTGTAGGGATACAATATATAGATCATTTTACGTCTGTGATGGTTGGGGTGAAATCCCCTGATAAAACAGACGCCACCAGTTTGCCGTAGGTGGCGACCCGTAAACCGGAAATAGGGATTCTGGTAGTTGAGGGGGCTCAGGGATCTCCAGCTCCTAACACACTACTTCGACCCTGGCTTCGGATAGACGTGGCGTCTGGGTTGGGCCCGGGCCTAGACAATCGGCTAGTCGTGCCTTGCTCTGGAATCGAAAAACTTATCTGCCTATCTTTCTTACTATATATGTATCGTCAGATACAAACCGTGTGTTGACTACCTTTTTTCCTTTCTTAAAGTAGATTCTTATGAGCGGCGGCTTAACGGGTTAATCGATGGATAAATAGGGGATCTGTGTGACTGTCCAGTTACTGGCAGGATCACAGTTTCCTCTACTATCAGTAGCGTATGACAGAAGAGTAGCATTAACGCTAGAGGTAGGAATACCACCTCTAAACTGCGTTCCCTGGTAGGACTCCGAGGCGGGTGGTGCCCTCTTCTGTTGAACATCAAAACAATAACCATGGCTTCCCAAAATTCCCTAAAACGACCACGACCATCAGACGATTCAGAAATACCACTTAAAGCGTATCCAAAATTCTTCATTATTGAATCAGAAATGCATGAAAAAAAATTGGCTCACTATCTCCATTTGTTATCGAAAAATCATTGGAAAGTTTAATTGGATCACCAAAATCTGTAAAAAAACTAAGAAACCAAACGTTACTTGTTGAAACTAAATCCAGATCACAAACTGAAAATATTTTAAAAATAAAACAAATATACGACATTGATGTTACTATAACGGAACACAGATCTCTAAACAGTTCCAAAGGTATAATCAAAGATCACATTTTAAAAGGAGTCTCGAACGAAGAGATTGTTAAAAATTTAACTCCACAAGGCGTCACTCAAGCTAAAAGATTCATGTACAAAAAAGACGGCCAATTTTTTGAAACTAATACAATTTTATTAACCTTCAACAACACAGTTATTCCACCAAATCTGAAAATCTTTTATAGAATTATAAATGTCGAATTATATATACCAAATCCACTTCGATGTTTCAACTGCCAAAAATTTGGCCACCATGAAGACAACTGTAAAATTACAAAATACTCCATTTGTGAAAATTGTGGTATGGGTGAAAACGATCACCTTACCGCAAATTGCCCCAATCAATCAAAATGCGTAAACTGTAAAAAAGATCACATCTCAAAATCAAACAAATGCGAAACTTGGATAAAAGAAAAAGAAATCATGAAAATAAAGTGCTCACAAAATATCTCTTACTTCGAAGCAAGGAAAATTCAGGAAAATAAACCAGATATATCATACTCTAAAATAGTTCAATCAGCAATAAATAAGCCAATAATGAAAAATGCATACACTCAAACTGAAGTTATTACTGAAATTATTACCGAAAAATCCGAAGCCAAAAACAGTTCCAATGACAAAACAAAAACTCACTTATCTTCTCAATCCTCATCCCAATCAACATCTCGTAAATCCCGATCAACATCTGTTATTAAATCAAACTCATCACAGAGTAAAACGAACCAACAAAAAAAACCAAATAAACCAAATGGACCTAGCAACCTGAAACAAAACTCAGATAGACCACCGAAGGGATCAGTGGATCCCATAAAACAATCGAATAAATTCTCTTCATTAGAACATGAAGACATGGAGCTGGTACCAGATCCACCTCCAAACAATAAAATGTAATCTTTTTATGTACCATTTTTTAATCTTCTCTCCGTAAATAATGGATAAGAATAATACAATAATACAATGGAACTGTCGGGGACTAAAAGCAAACTATAATGAGATTTTAATACTTATATCTCTGCTTTCACCAAATATCCTTTGTTTGCAAGAAACTTTCCTAAAATCGACTGACAATATATATTTTAAAGATTTTATCATGTTTAATTTTATAAATAATGATTGTCAAAAGGCATCTGGTGGATCATCCATTCTCATAAAAAAGACTGTTCCACATAGTAAAATAGACTTGACTACAAATTTACAGGCCATTGCTGCCAAGGTTACACTTTCAAAAACATTTACAATTTTTTCCATTTATATACCTCCAAACTCGCCATTAAAACAAAATGATTTAGAGAATCTTGTTGAACAATTACCTCACCCTTTTATGTTAGTTGGAGATTTCAATGGACATAGTAAACTATGGGGATGTACACATATCAATAATAAAGGAAAAATAATAGAAGACTTTATAACTGAAAATGATCTTTGTCTATTAAATGATAACAAATCGACATACCTTCATCCTGCCACAGGACATTTTTCTGCTTTAGATTTATGTATATGTCATCCAAACATTTTCTTAGATTTTGAATGGTCCGTACATGATGACCTACATGGAAGTGACCACTTCCCAATCGTAATCACAGAAATAAACAAATCAAAAGATGAATTTTACCCACAATGGAATCTACAAACAGCTAATTGGGAAAAATTCCAAATTTTATGCAGAGAACATTTGATATTGGAAAAGATTGGGAACGAGGATCAAATCACCTCGTTTTCGAATTCACTTTTAAAAATTTCAACGGAATGCATTCCGAAATCCTCTACATCTTCTAAAATAATTAGACCATGGTTTAATGACGATTGTAAAAATGTTATAAATAAACGAAAGAATGCATTGCGTAAATTTAATAAAACTCCCACAAAAGCAAATCTCTTAAACACACAAATTACACGAGCAAAAGCTCGAAGAACTATAAAAAATGCAAAACGCACTTCATGGCAAAAATATGTATCTACTATAAACTCTAATACATCAATGAAAAGGGTTTGGAATATGGTAGCAAAAATAAATGGCAAGAGGAAAAGCTCAAAAATTGTTCACCTAAATACATCTAATAATAGAACCCATTTAACCAAAAAAGACATATCCAATGTTTTAGGTGAAAACTTTCAAAACAACTTTTCAACATCAAACTATAATGAGAAGTTTCAGAAATTTAAAACTGAGAAAGAGAAAGAAAAAATTGATTTTCATTCTAGAAATGAAGAAAAATATAATCTACCATTCAATATGTCAGAACTCGAAACTGCTCTACAAAGAACAAAAGAAACGGCCACAGGTCCAGATCAAATCCATTATCAAATTATAAAACATTTACCAAATAATGCAATGATAACTCTTTTAGATATTTTTAATATGACGTGGGAAAGTGAGAACTTTCCCAAAGAATGGAGTGAAGCCATAATCATTCCTATTCCCAAACCAGGAAAAGATCATACAAATCCCACAAAGTATCGTCCCATCGCACTAACTAGTTGTCTATGTAAAACCATGGAGAGAATGATTAACGATAGACTTGTTTGGTTCTTGGAATCAAACAGTTTGATTACGAGTTACCAAACGGGTTTTCGGAAAAATAAATGTACAACTGATCATCTAGTAAGACTAGAAACTTATATTCGTAATGCCTTCATCAAAAAAGAACATTTGGTAGCAGTTTTTTTCGATTTAGAAAAGGCATATGATACCACATGGAAATATGGTATTCTCAAAGATTTACACGATTTTGGTCTGAAAGGCCACTTGCCAAATTTTATTGCCAATTTTTTTATCAAATAGAAATTTTAAAGTAAGAATTGGCTCAACGCTCTCCGATACATACAAACAAGAGCAAGGGGTGCCTCAAGGTAGTATTTTATCCCCAACACTTTTTAATATTAAAATAAATAGCATTGTGAAATGTTTAAACGAAACAGATTGCTCCTTATATGTAGATGATTTTGTAATGTTCTACAAATCTAAAAATATGGAAACCATTGAACAAAAACTCCAACAATGTCTAAATAAACTTGAAGATTGGGCAAACAAAAATGGTTTCAAATTCTCTAAAATTAAAACTCAATGCGTACATTTCTGTCAATTGAGAGGATTACATCCAGATCCAAATTTAAAAATTTACGGTTCACAAATTCCTGTAGTAGAAGAAGTAAAATTCCTAGGACTTATATTTGACAAAAATTAACATTCATACCTCATATAAATTATCTACGGACGAAATGTCTAAAAGCTCTAAATATTTTGAAGGTGCTCTCCAATACAAATTGGGGAAGCGATTGTCCAGTTCTTATAAATCTATACAGATCACTTATCCATTCCAAACTGGATTACGGATCCATTGTGTATGGATCGGCGAGAAAATCCTACTTGAAAAAGTTAGATACAATACATCATCAAGGTCTACGACTGGCTCTAGGAGCTTTTCGCACATCTCCCGTAGAAAGCTTATATGCTGAAACAAATGAACCCTCTTTATACATACGGAGAGAGAAACTCTCGTTACAATATACAACCAAACTAGCTGCAAATCCCAAAAATCCTGCATTCAATTGCGTTTTCGAGCCTAAAAACAAAATAGTTTACGGAAACTCTCCATCCGCCATAAAACCACTAGGTCTCCGTATTAAACCATTATTAGTAGAAGCAAACATAGATACAACAATTATACAAGAAAACAAGTTGTTAAATAAAGAACCGTGGACTTTGACTACCCCAAACATTATTTTAGATCTTCATTTGTATGAGAATAAGAAAAGTGAAACTAGTCCAGATATTTTTAAAACAAAATTTTTAGAAATAAAATCTAAATATAAAGATTATATATCCATCTACACAGATGGCTCAAAAAGACTTGAAAAGGTTGCATGTGCAGCAGTTACCCATACTAAATCAAGTACTGTAAGATTACCTGATGACAGTTCAATTTTCTCTGCAGAAACACAAGCTATCGACCTAGCTCTTTCCCTTATACCTGTTAACGAAAACGACAAATTTATTATATTTTCCGACTCTTTGTCGGTTTTAACATCTCTCAAACAACCAAACCATTCCAACCCCCTAATTCAACAAATCTTTAAAAGATACATATCTATTAGCTCCTCAAAAACTGTTGTTTTTTGTTGGATTCCCAGTCATATAAACATACGAGGAAATGATGAAGCTGATTTTCTAGCAAAGTCTGCTTTAGACTTGCCAATAACAACCTCTAAAATACCGCATACGGATTTAAAATCCAATATTAGGAAATATGTCGATAGTAAATGTCAAATAAATTGGGACAAACAAGTTGGAAATAAGTTACATGAAATTAAACCCATATTTTCAAGTACATATCGTACAAAACTAAACCGAAAAGAACAAGTTCGTTTGACTCGGTGTCGTATTGGACACACTTGGATTACACATTCTTCTATTTTAAATGCAGAAGAACAACCCATATGTATTCCTTGTGATGAGATATTCACAGTGAAGCACTTTTTGCTCCACTGTGCCGACCTCATCTTTACAAGGAATGCATACTTTAATACAAATAGTATACAAGAATTATTCGATTCAGTACTGCAAAGTACAATATTAGGTTTTTTAAAAGAAACTCACCTTATAAATAGATTATAATGCAACTTATTGTGATTATCAAGTATATATATTATTTAAAATGTAACCTTTTAACATAGATCACGTTTTTTAAACAATTTTTATTTTTACAAATGTTTTCGACGCCACATGACCTTATTAGGTTGAGGCGTCGGTAAATAAGATATCGTCAAGATATCCATTAAATAAATAAATAAATAAATAAACATCATCAATGTACATCGACTATAAACATCGACTATAAACATACATCAATGTACATTGACTATAAACATACATCAATGTACATTGACTATAAACATACATCAATGTACATCGACTATAAACATACATCAATGTACATCGACTATAAACATACATCAATGTACATCGACTATAAACATACATCAATGTACATTGACTATAAACATGCATCAATGTACATCGACTATAAACATACATCAATGTACATTGACTATAAACATACATCAATGTACATCGACTATAAACATACATCAATGTACATTGACTATAAACATTGACTATAAACATGCATCAATGTACATTGACTATAAACATTGACTATAAACATACATCAATGTACATCGACTATAAACATACATCAATGTACATCGACTATAAACATTGACTATAAACATGCATCAATGTACATCGACTATAAACATTGACTATAAACATTGACTATAAACATACATCAATGTACATCGACTATAAACATTGACTATAAACATACATCAATGTACATCGACTATAAACATACATCAATGTACATTGACTATAAACATTGACTATAAACATGCATCAATGTACATCGACTATAAACATTGACTATAAACATACATCAATGTACATCGACTATAAACATACATCAATGTACATCGACTATAAACATTGACTATAAACATGCATCAATGTACATTGACTATAAACATTGACTATAAACATACATCAATGTACATCGACTATAAACATACATCAATGTACATCGACTATAAACATACATCAATGTACATCGACTATAAACATTGACTATAAACATACATCAATGTACATCGACTATAAACATGCATCAATGTACATCGACTATAAACATTGACTATAAACATACATCAATGTACATCGACTATAAACATACATCAATGTACATCGACTATAAACATTGACTATAAACATACATCAATGTACATCGACTATAAACATACATCAATGTACATCGACTATAAACATTGACTATAAACATACATCAATGTACATCGACTATAAACATTGACTATAAACATACATCAATGTACATCGACTATAAACATACATCAATGTACATCGACTATAAACATACATCAATGTACATCGACTATAAACATACATCAATGTACATCGACTATAAACATACATCAATGTACATCGACTATAAACATCGACTATAAACATACATCAATGTACATCGACTATAAACATACATCAATGTACATTGACTATAAACATACATCGACTATAAACATACATCAATGTACATTGACTATAAACATACATCAATGTACATCGACTATAAACATTGACTATAAACATACATCAATGTACATCGACTATAAACATGCATCAATGTACATCGACTATAAACATACATCAATGTACATCGACTATAAACATTGACTATAAACATACATCAATGTACATCGACTATAAACATACATCAATGTACATCGACTATAAACATACATCAATGTACATCGACTATAAACATGCATCAATGCACATCGACTATAAACATACATCAATGTACATCGACTATAAACATTGACTATAAACATACATCAATGTACATCGACTATAAACATACATCAATGTACATCGACTATAAACATCATCAATGTACATCGACTATAAACATACATCAATGTACATTGACTATAAACATGCATCAATGTACATCGACTATAAACATACATCAATGTACATTGACTATAAACATGCATCAATGACATTGACTATAAACATACATCAATGTACATCGACTATAAACATTGACTATAAACATACATCAATGTACATCGACTATAAACATACATCAATGTACATCGACTATAAACATACATCAATGTACATCGACTATAAACATACATCAATGTACATTGACTATAAACATGCATCAATGTACATCGACTATAAACATACATCAATGTACATTGACTATAAACATGCATCAATGTACATTGACTATAAACATACATCAATGTACATCGACTATAAACATTGACTATAAACATACATCAATGTACATCGACTATAAACATACATCAATGTACATCGACTATAAACATACATCAATGTACATCGACTATAAACATGCATCAATGCACATCGACTATAAACATACATCAATGTACATCGACTATAAACATTGACTATAAACATACATCAATGTACATCGACTATAAACATACATCAATGTACATCGACTATAAACATACATCAATGTACATCGACTATAAACATACATCAATGTACATTGACTATAAACATGCATCAATGCACATCGACTATAAACATACATCAATGTACATTGACTATAAACATGCATCAATGCACATTGACTATAAACATACATCAATGTACATCGACTATAAACATTGACTATAAACATACATCAATGTACATCGACTATAAACATACATCAATGTACATCGACTATAAACATACATCAATGTACATCGACTATAAACATACATCAATGTACATTGACTATAAACATGCATCAATGCACATCGACTATAAACATACATCAATGTACATTGACTATAAACATGCATCAATGCACATTGACTATAAACATGTATCAATGTACATCGACCATAAACATACATCAATGTACATCGACTATAAACATACATCAATGTACATTGACTATAAACATGCATCAATGTACATCGACAATAAACATTGACTATAAACATGCATCAATGTACATCGACTATAAACATTGACTATAAACATGCATCAATGTACATCGACTATAAACATTGACTATAAACATTGACTATAAACATACATCAATGTACATCGACTATAAACATTGACTATAAACATACATCAATGTACATCGACTATAAACATACATCGACTATAAACATTGACTATAAACATGCATCAATGTACATTGACTATAAACATGCATCAATGTACATCGACTATAAACATTGACTATAAACATGCATCAATGTACATTGACTATAAACATGCATCAATGTACATCGACTATAAACATGCATCAGTGTACATCGACTATAAACATGCATCAATGTGCATCGACTATAAACATACATCAATGTACATCGACTATAAACATTGACTATAAACATGCATCAATGTACATCGACTATAAACATTGACTATAAACATGCATCAATGTACATCGACTATAAACATTGACTATAAACATACATCAATGTACATCGACTATAAACATTGACTATAAACATGCATCAATGTACATCGACTATAAACATTGACTATAAACATGCATCAATGTACATCGACTATAAACATTGACTATAAACATACATCAATGTACATCGACTATAAACATTGACTATAAACATGCATCAATGTACATCGACTATAAACATTGACTATAAACATGCATCAATGTACATCGACTATAAACATTGACTATAAACATACATCAATGTACATCGACTATAAACATTGACTATAAACATGCATCAATGTACATCGACTATAAACATTGACTATAAACATGCATCAATGTACATCGACTATAAACATTGACTATAAACATACATCAATGTACATCGACTATAAACATTGACTATAAACATGCATCAATGTACATCGACTATAAACATTTTGTTGACTATAAACATACATCAATGTACATCGACTATAAACATCATCAATGTACATCGACTATAAACATACTCAATGTACATCGACTACATGACTATAAACATACATCATGACTATAAACATACATCAATGTACATTGACTATAAATTTTGTTGACTATAAACATACATCAATGTACATCGACTATAAACATTGACTATAACATACATCAATGTACATCGACTATAAACATGCATCAATGTACATCGACTATAAACATACATCAATGTACATCGACTATAAACATTGACTATAAACATACATCAATGTACATCGACTATAAACATCATCAATGTACATCGACTATAAACATACATCAATGTACATCGACTATAAACATACATCAATGTACATCGACTATAAACATGACTATAAACATACATCAATGTACATCGACTATAAACATGCATCAATGTACATTGACTATAAACATACATCAATGTACATCGACTATAAACATTGACTATAAACATACATCAATGTACATCGACTATAAACATACATCAATGTACATCGACTATAAACATACATCAATGTACATTGACTATAAACATGCATCAATGTACATCGACTATAAACATACATCAATGTACATTGACTATAAACATGCATCAATGTACATTGACTATAAACATGATCAATGTACATCGACTATAAAATCATCAATGTACATCGACTATAAACATACATCAATGTACATTGACTATAAACATGCATCAATGTACATCGACTATAAACATTGACTATAAACATGCATCAATGTACATCGACTATAAACATTGACTATAAACATGCATCAATGTACATCGACTATAAACATTGACTATAAACATTGACTATAAACATACATCAATGTACATCGACTATAAACATACATCAATGTACATCGACTATAAACATACATCTGACTATAAACATGCATCAATGTACATCGACTATAAACATTGACTATAAACATGCATCAATGTACATCGACTATAAACATGCATCAATGTACATCGACTATAAACATGCATCAATGTACATCGACTATAAACATGCATCAATGTTGACTATAAACATACATCAATGTACATCGACTATAAACATTGACTATAAACATGCATCAATGTACATCGACTATAAACATTGACTATAAACATGCATCAATGTACATCGACTATAAACATTGACTATAAACATACATCAATGTACATCGACTATAAACATTGACTATAAACATGCATCAATGTACATCGACTATAAACATTGACTATAAACATGCATCAATGTACATCGACTATAAACATTGACTTTGCATCAATGTACATCGACTATAAACATTGACTATAAATACATCAATGTACATCGACTATAAACATTGACTATAAACATGCATCAATGTACATCGACTATAAACATTGACTATAAACATGCATCAATGTACATCGACTATAAACATGCATCAATGTACATCGACTATAAACATTGTTTACATCAATGTACATTGACTATAAACATTGACTATAAACATACATCAATGTACATCGACTATAAACATTGACTATAAACATACATCAATGTACATCGACTATAAACATGCATCAATGTACATCGACTATAAACATACATCAATGTACATCGACTATATGACTATAAACATACATCAATGTACATCGACTATAAACATTGACTATAAACATACATCAATGTACATTGACTATAAACATACATCAATGTACATTGACTATAAACATGCATCAATGTACATCGACTATAAACATACATCAATGTACATCGACTATAAACATACATCAATGTACATCGACTATAAACATTGACTATAAACATGCATCAATGTACATCGACTATAAACATTGACTATAAACATACATCAATGTACATCGACTATAAACATGCATCAATGTACATCGACTATAATATGCATCAATGTACATCGACTATAAACATGCATCAATGTACATCGACTATAAACATACATCAATGTACATCGACTATAAACATACATCAATGTACATCGACTATAAACATGACTATAAACATGCATCAATGTACATTGACTATAAACATTGACTATAAACATGCATCAATGTACATTGACTATAAACATTGACTATAAACATACATCAATGTACATCGACTATAAACATGCATCAATGTACATTGACTATAAACATTGACTATAAACATGCATCAATGTACATTGACTATAAACATTGACTATAAACATACATCAATGTACATCGACTATAAACATGCATCAATGTACATTGACTATAAACATTGACTATAAACATGCATCAATGTACATTGACTATAAACATTGACTATAAACATACATCAATGTACATCGACTATAAACATGCATCAATGTACATTGACTATAAACATTGACTATAAACATGCATCAATGTACATTGACTATAAACATTGACTATAAACATACATCAATGTACATCGACTATAAACATGCATCAATGTACATTGACTATAAACATTGACTATAAACATGCATCAATGTACATTGACTATAAACATTGACTATAAACATACATCAATGTACATCGACTATAAACATCGACTATAAACATACATCAATGTACATCGACTATAAACATTGACTATAAACATACATCAATGCACATCGACTATAAACATTGACTATAAACATACATCAATGTACATCGACTATAAACATGCATCAATGTACATTGACTATAAACATACATCAATGTACATCGACTATAAACATACATCAATGTACATTGACTATAAACATACATCAATGTACATCGACTATAAACATACATCAATGTACATCGACTATAAACATACATCAATGTACATCGACTATATACATGCATCAATGTACATCGACTATAAACATGTATCATACAGTGAGTGACAATGCATACAATTACATACATGTTTATACATATTATTATCTTGCACTTCCATTTCCAGCGGTTATATGAACAGTTCATACACTATATCAAGCAGACATATAAACAGTTCATACAATATATCTAGCAGTCACAGAAACAGTTCATACAATATATCTAGCAGTCACAGAAACAGTTCATACAGTATATATAGCAGTCATACAAACAGTTCATACAGTATATCTAGCAGTCATACAAACAGTTCATACATTATATCTAGCAGTCACAGAAACAGTTCATACAGTATATCAAGCAGTCACAGAAACAGTTCATACAATATATCAAGCAGTCACAGAAACAGTTCATACAATATATCAAGCAGTCATATGAACAGTTCATACAATATATCAAGCAGTCACAGAAACAGTTCATACAGTATATCAAGCAGTCACAGAAACAGTTCATACAATATATCAAGCAGTCACAGAAACAGTTCATACACTATATCAAGCAGTCACCACCACGGAGAGAGAAGAGGCAATGTGGAATTTAGTGCCTTGCTCAAGTACACAAGCGGCTACAGCTGGTCGCGAACTCCGGAACCCTCGCACCTAAAACGAACGCGCAACCATTGCGCTTCCAATAAGACAAGACGAGCTGGCTGTGCACGTGCCAACAATACACATTCAATGTTCAATATGAAGACTCCCCTCGAACAGAAACATACTGTACTATTAGCGGGCCTCCGTGGCAGAGTGGTTACGCTCGTTGACTTAAACTTACCCGCCCCTAGCCACTGTAGATTCCAAACTTCCCTGCCCCTAGCCGCTGTAGATTCCAAACTTACCTGCCCCTAGCCGCTGTAGATTCCAAACTTACCCGCCCCTAGCCGCTGTAGATTCCAAACTTACCTGCCCCTAGCCGCTGTAGATTCCAAACTTACCCGTCCCTAGCCGCTGTAGATTCCAAACTGACCCGCCCCTAGCCGCTGTAGATTCCAAACTTCCCTGCCCCTAGCCGCTGTAGATTCCAAACTTACCCGCCCCTAGCCGCTGTAGATTCCAAACTTACCCACCCCTAGCCGCTGTAGATTCCAAACATACCCGCCCCTAGCCGCTGTAGATTCCAAACTTACCTGCCCCTAGCCGCTGTAGATTCCAAACTTACCCGCCCCTAGCCGCTGTAGATTCCAAACTTACCCGCCCCTAGCCGCTATAGATTCCAAACTTACCCGCCCCTAGCCGCTGTAGATTCCAAACTTACCTGCCCCTAGCCGCTGTAGATTCCAAACTTACCCGCCCCTAGCGGCTGTAGATTCCAAACTTACCCGCCCCTAACCGCTGTAGATTCCAAACGTACCCACCCATAGCCGCTGTAGATTCCAAACTTACTTGCCCCTAGCCGCTGTAGATTCCAAACTTACCCGCCCCTAGCCGCAGTAGATTCCAAACTTACTTGCCCCTAGCCGCTGTAGATTCCAAACTTACCTGCCCCTAACCGCTGTAGATTCCAAACTTACCTGCCCCTAGCCGCTGTAGATTCCAAACTTACCTGCCCCTAGCCGCTGTAGATTCCAAACTTACCTGCCCCTAACCGCTGTAGATTCCAAACTTACCTGCCCCTAGCCGCTGTAGATTCCAAACTTACCTGCCCCTAGCCGCTGTAGATTCCAAACTGACCTGCCCCTAGCCGCTGTAGATTCCAAACTGACCTGCCCCTAGCCGCTGTAGATTCCAAACTTACCCACCCCTAGCCGCTGTAGATTCCAAACTGACCTGCCCCTAGCCGCTGTAGATTCCAAACTGACCTGCCCCTAGCCGCTGTATATTCCAATTCCACAAGGGATGTTGATGGTTCTTCCGGATGTCCGTCCGTGTCTGCAATACTACTGTGTGGCACCCGGGGTCTTCCTCCACCAATAATGCATGCAGCTGGAGACTCGCCATATTACCTGTGTGGCACCCGGGGTCTTCCTCCACCAATAATGCATGCAGCTGGAGACTCGCCATATTACCTGTGTGGCACCCGGGGTCTTCCTCCACCAATAATGCATGCAGCTGGAGACTCGCCATATTACCTGTGTGGCACCCGGGGTCTTCCTCCACCAATAATGCATGCAGCTGGAGACTCGCCATATTACCTGTGTGGCACCCGGGGTCTTCCTCCACCAATAATGCATGCAGCTGGAGACTCGCCATATTACCTGTGTGGCACCCGGGGTCTTCCTCCACCAATAATGCATGCAGCTGGAGACTCGCCATATTACCTAAGCTGTTGGGGAGACGTTAAACGATTAAACAGTTCTAAAACCTTATCCAACCAAACGTTGTAGAACAATCTGTCAAAAACAAGTGCTCTCAGCATATTTATTACAAGTGTGCTATTTTTTTGTGAATGAATCTAAGGCTAATAGTTGCCATCGGGGTATCGACTACATTGAGCGTTCGCTTCAGGTGCGAAAGGTCTGGAGTTCGAGCCCCATTGGAGCCGTTACGATTGTGCCCTTCGGCAATGCATTTAACCCATTCAACACCAAGTAACTCGCATGGACTGGTACATGATATTCATAAACCAATAAATGAATCAGAAAATCACATTTGGACAAGTTCATTTATCAAAATGGGTAATTATATCTAAAAATAGTCATATCACTGGCAGGCAAAAAGTGCAGATCCTGATGAGACGGCTCGTCACGAGCCGGCTCATCTGGATCTACACCTTTGTGTAAGCCTATTTAGAGGTATGTGGTGTTGAAAGGGTTAAATTCCACATTGCCTCTTCTCTCTCCTTCATGGCGATGGATTCCATCAGGAATGAGATATCAAGAGTGATTAATATAAGTTGTAAGAACTTGTTTCGCAATCAAGCTAAAATAAATTTGTATATATAAATCTTTGAACTTGAACTAATAATGCTAGATCAAAGAACTACAAAAACAACCCACAATGCTTTGGAATTATCTTTTTCTATTTTGCAGCTTGTAGCCATTGCATTGATAGCGGTTGGAACCATTGTACGAGTTGCCCTGGATGAATACCCAGAATTTACAGAAGGGTCCTTCAGATTCGCGGGGACATTACTCATAATAGTTGGCGTAATTATTTTCTTCATCGCCTTCTTCGGATGCTGTGGTGCGTACAAGGAGAACAGAACATTCGTGCTTATAGTAAGTACTCTGTTTAATAGTTCATTAATATTCACTGGTATTTATTCACGTGTTACTAATATTGTATGGTATTTACCCACGTGTTACTAATATTGTATGGTATTTACCCACGTGTAACTAATATTGTATGGTATTTATTTACGCGTTACTAATATTGTATGGTATTTATTCACGTGTTACTAATATTGTATGGTATTTACCCACGTGTAACTAATATTGTATGGTATTTATTCTACATGTATGAACACAAACATGTGGGTTCCAAGAAATACTTATACAATATATATATATATTGTATGACACACTTTAACCTCATATTATATTGTGATATTGTTTCATTCAGTTTGCTGGCTTGCTGGTGCTCGTCTTCATCATGGAACTAGTCGGGGGAGTTGCAGGCTTTATGCACAAAGGACAGGTGCGTAGAGTTACCCTAGTAACCTTTCAGAGACGGTATATACTAGAGGACATAGAAAACGCACACCTACATTATATGATTATTATTACATGAAAACGAAATACGAAGGATTCCATCAAAGATATATCACATCATTATTACAAAACACAAACTGAACAACTAAAAATATTCCAAAATATTTAAAACTATGTATTTATTGTTTTTCATGTAAGAACACACTTATCCGAAGTGTGCGTATGTCCTCTAGTATATATCCTGTCCAGGAGAAATTGAATTGCAAGCCCTTAGTTACCCGCAAAACCCATACATAATTTGGCAGCAAAACCCCATATTACAGTCAAATGTGTTAACAGTCACCTCTATTAAACAACCAAACTGTATTAAGCAGCCAGTTTCCAGATTCACAATATGTTGTTTTATTTTATTCTTTCCGATGTAATACAGACATATATCAGTGAAATCTAATGTGTTATTCCAATTGTTGAAAGCAGTGGAATAGCACCTTTATTTCCCATTGGTTTGCATGCGTGGTACCTAGCCACTGCATGTTGAAATTCTACCAATGCGAATGTTTAAGGAATCCAGATTGTTAGTGACATCAAGTATAACTTCTTTTATGACGTCATTTATTGTCATATAAACACGAAAACCATGATGAATTGTGTAAACCATGACGAAGTGTGTAAACCATGATGAATTGTGTAAACCATGATGAATTGTGTAAACCATGACGAATTGTGTAAACCATGATGAATTGTGTAAACCATGACAAATTGTGTAAACCATGATGAATTGTGTAAACCATGATGAATTGTGTAAACCATGACGAATTGTGTAACGATATGTATATTTTTATCTCAGGTTCAGGAGACAGTGGAGAAGTATATGAGAGAAAGCTTGAAGGCAAACTCCACTGTGTGGGACAAGGTACAGGAAAAGTTTCAATGCTGCGGTATCCACTCTGCTCAAGATTGGAATAGTACCACGTTGCCAGACAGTTGCTGCATATCACCCACGGCCGGATGCAACACCACTACAACAGAGAGTTTCTATTCAAGCGGGTGTCTGGACAAGTTTACAGACTGGGTGAAGGAACACGTCGATTACATAGGCGCTGTGGGAATCGCTTCTGCCGTTATTCAGGTAATTTATTTTTTTTGGACCTATTTATTTTACGATTGTGAAGCAAGTTTTAATTAACAACTTATATTAATCACTCTCGTTGGCACGGATAGATTCGTAAATGTGGTCATCCGTGTTGGAGGAAACCGGAGTACCCGGAGAAAACCCATCTGTCCGACCTAGCGACAACCGTACCATCTCGCATACTTCCCGGTCCGGTCCGGGTTGCATTGGTGAGAAGCGAGTGCGCTAACCACTGCGCTAATCGGACAGGTAATTAATTGCAGTTAATAAAGCCCCATAACGCATTTACTTAGTCTGTGCTGAATACCAATATATTGCAAGAAGCGGATAATTTAATATTGTGATTATTGTCTTATGTTTTCATTTTTCATTAATATATTATTACGCTAAAAATAAAAATTGGAAAAATACGGCCACAAACGAATCTTCTATTGTGAAATTACCATTTGTAAATTACCTCCCTTTATTTGTTTATTTTTTAGCAAATTTACCAATAACTATGTACATGTTGGTTTACTAATTTACTAAAACTAACATTAGGATAAATATGCATATGAAGTATAGTATTACTGAAGAAAAACAAAGCATAATGAGATTTTAAAACATATATCTTGGCAATGTGCCAATGTACTTACAATTGACCAAACGGAAAAAAACAAATCAAAATTAATAAGCATAACATATCTAATTTCTCACTTGTGTGGGTTAATGTTATCATCACACTGCTATTTTAATGGCTAAGCCTGCTGTTGATGATGTGTAGTGTTTATTTAACCATTTCAACACCACATACCTCTGTCCCGATTAGCGCAGTGGTTAGCGTGCTTGCTTCTCACCAATGCAACCCAGGTTCGATCCTCGGACTGGGAAGTATGTGAGATGGTACGGTGGTCGCCAGATCTGACAGGTGGGTTTCCTCCGGGTACTCCGGTTCCTCCCACACGAATGACCACATATACGCTTTCATCCGCGCCAACAAAAGTGATTAATATAAGTTGTTAGAACTTGCTTCGCAATCGTTGTAAAATAAATAAAGTTTAAACTTTACCTCTAAATAGGCTTACAAAAAAGTGTAGATCCAGATCAGTCGGATCGTGACAAGGGCATCACTTTTATCATGTATTATTAATACTGCAGTCATAAAAAAAAGAGACAATCGCATATTATATTTGAACAGAAATATAGCATTAAATAACCTGTTCGAATCTATAATCATTTTAATTTTGAATGTTTTTTTTGTCTTGCAGCTGGTTGGCATTCTCTTCGCTTGTTGCTTGGCAACAGCCATTAAGAAGGAATATGAAGTCGTATAAAGTCCAGACCAGTCCAGTAAAGAGTAAGAATGTAGCTGCTAACCAGTCTGTCAATTCATAACCAATTAGAGCACATACGACCACGAGTTGCACAGTGGGAAACGCATTTAAAAATGGATATATCAGTTAACTCTAAGCTAAATATAATATAACTCTATACCAAATGTTCGCCCCTATGGCCTACGTCGGAGTGCAACACTCTACAAATGCACTTTGCTCTTTCAATATTTACAATAAATTATATGACGTCATTTACGTCGGAAATAGCGAGACATATAACGCTACTTATAAACTATACAAATCGCATCATTCGATGTGACGGCATTCACAGGACATCACTTCATCAAACACTTCAATGTTACATCGGTGTGGTAACCCCGTTACCAACTTCCTCATCCAATGGACATCTACAAACTGTCTATGTGTACTGCCCTCTCGACTGATGCGGTGTAAGATTTGTGAAACTGCTGACTATATTTGTTATATGTAATGGTGTCTCAAAACATCTCTTAGTAATTATTTAAACAAACGGTATTCATGAATAGAAACTTTTCTTCAACCGGTATCTGCTTATGACCTAAAAGGTCTGTGGTTCTATCCAATTGTCAAGTCATTCACATGAAATACTGCTCGAAGGGGCACCCGGTGTATGCTATACTGCTCGAAGGGGCACCCGGTGTATGCTATACTGCTCGAAGGGGCACCCGGTGTATGCTATACTGCTCGAAGGGGCACCCAGTATATGAAATACTGCTCGAAGGGGCACCGGGTGTATGATATACTGCTCGAAGGGGCACCGGGTGTATGATATACTGCTCGAAGGGGCACCGGGTGTATGATATACTGCTCGAAGGGGCACCCGGTGTATGATATACTGCTTGAAGGGGCACCCGGTGTATGCTATACTGCTCGAAGGGGCACCCGGTGTATGATATACTGCTCGAAGGGGCACCCAGTGTATTCATACACCAATAATGGTTTGGAAGTTGCCATATGCTTTAAACCCCAAAACAAACCAAACAAATACTTCGGACCTAACAATTTATATTTACTGCGTTACAATTTAACTCTAGCGACCCTACATTTAATAGAATACACTTTTGATTAATGTATTGATTGATTGATCGATTGATTGATCGATTGATTAGTAATAGTAAATACATTTGTCTTGTTAACCGATTCTTCGCCTAAAATTATCCCAGAACTCTTTTGGAACCAGAATTGCTCAGCTGACCATTGTGAACCATTGACCACATCGCACATGTCAGTGCTATATCTAATGCAATGTGACAAAAAAGATATTTGAACTTTGCTTGTATTCAGTGTAATACAGTCATCTATACGGATTCTCATTGGTCGCGTCATGACACTGACAGCTTGCAATAGACATTACATGTTGTTTGCGTTTTATGCCTTATTTGTTGAAAATTAACTGCTTAGTTCATATTTAACATTATATTAATTATCAGAATACAGTGATTAAAACTATTTGCATGAAGTTGTTTGAATATCAGGAACTATTTTCTATGGCGTACGGATGCAGCTTAATGTAATAAGGCTCAAAATGTCTTCTTCAAATTTATGATTGGTTGTACTGTGGTAATGTGATAAAAACGATCCAAAACGAATTTGTGATTTCATACCATATTTTATGAAACGAGTTTTGGAAGTTTTGCTATTGATGGAGCCTTTTTATATAATATATCTATATATTAAAATGATTGTATGGTAATCAATCATTTCACTCAATAATATTTGAGCGATGGTAGGGTACGGGAGAACAAGCCAAACCTTTATGGTAGGGTACGAGAGAACGAGCCAAACCTTTATGGTAGGGTACGAACCAAACCTTGATGGTAGGGTACGGGAGAACAAGCCAAACCTTGTTGGTAGGGTACGGGAGAACAAGCCAAACCTTATTGGTAGGGTACGGGAGAACAAGCCAAATCGTGATGGTAGGGTACGGGAGAACAAGCCAAACCTTGATGGTAGGGTACGGGAGAACAAGCCAAACCTTGATGGTAGGGTACGGGAGAACAAGCCAAACCTTGAAAATGAATTCAAACATACATATTTTGTTAAGATATTAACGTCTCTGTGGTCTTAGGGTTAAGGTGTCCGCCTACGGAGCGGGAGGTCGAAGGTTCGAATTAGGGGATCGTTCTGATATGGCCGGTTGGTGAACCGCTAGCTAGTTAAATAATGGTTACCGATTGCCTACCAGCCTGGCGCCTGTCATACAAGCATAGAATACGGGAAGTACTGATGTTAATAAAAAGAGATGTCTCATAAGTCAGAATTGGCTGGCCCTTTAAATAAGGGGTGACATTATAATAAACAAATACATATTCTGTTTTTCTTCACAGATTGTAACTTCCTGCATGGTCGTTGTATGTTGGAAGGCTTGATTCAAATAGTATATTCTCATTGTAGTTGTACTAAAATTATGTCTGTTGTTTCAATACATTTCTGCACACTGTATCCGTAAAATGGAAAAGATTTACATGTGTTATTGTTTAGCTCACCTCAGCTATGCACAGGGTGGGGTATTTGTATAGATGGGTCGTCCAGCATCAGCATGCCTGTCCAACATATTTCAAATGACATCTTTAAAGCGACATTACATTACAAAAAGCAAATAAAATGCATTTTTTCACGAATAAATCCATTGCTACTACAAATTATTCCAAATACTTTCGAACACTAACATCGAATCAATAAACAGTGTTTTTGTGGATTGAAAGTATGATTTCATATAACGGTCATCCATACTCCTGAATTAACGTTCGTTTTGTCATAGGAGTAAATACCAAACACGAGATAATGTCGTTTGAAGATAATTTAACTAAGAATAGTGTACAAATAAATATGCAAAGGCACAAATGTGAGATATAACGTACATCTGTACCATAAATCGTGCTATTCAGGATACACTAGTTGTATTACGCATGAATGTTTACATTATTTTGTTATGTCAACAAACCGCGTATTCGACGTTTGTTTATTAGTTGAAATACTCGGTATTTGAAGCAAATATTTGGATAATAATTATACCATATAATAGGAAAATACATTCTGTAGATATTTGTGTTTTCACTGATGTAGTGTCGCTTTAATAATCCTCGATATGCCGCAGAGTTCGCTTCAAGTGTGAAATGCCCGGTGTTTGCATCCAGCTATTGCGCTTGCCCTTAGGCAATGCATTTAAATTCCACATCTTCTCTATCTGCCACAGAACACAGAACTACACCAATTAACATCAATGGATATCACATCATTACAATAATCTGAATGTGTCAGTGCCGTAGTTGGTGTTTTACATTTATTTATCGTCGCTACCGGTTGCCCATATGAACGACACCTCCTGAAGAGATTAGTCATTTTAGATTTTTGGAGAATAGTGCAATCATACAGACACACTCCTCTTGTTCTTTTACGTGCACGGTGTAAAACACCGACACGAGACATCGGTTTAAAGTCCCTCATTGAAAGACTGTTAATTGTATTAGAGTCAGATGGTGGATCGAACCTGCGATCCATGGATTACTAGTCCAGTGTGTCTGTGTGGGTGTCAATGCCGTAGCAGAATACAAACATATGATATGTCACAACTGTTACTAATTCTCAAATGATGTACTATCAAATACACACATTACAACCTAGTTTACGTGCATGCATGTCAACCTAGTTTACGTGCATGCATGTCAACCTAGTTTACGTGCATGCATGTCAACCTAGTTTACGTGCATGCATGTCAACCTAGTTTACGTGCATGCATGTCAACCAACTACTCAAAATTCTAAATGTATCGACTTTTCACAACTTACCAACATTTATGCATATGCACGCCTCGTCTCGCAGCCACTAAAACGGGTACAACACACTACCTTACATATATGTGCTGGACCTTTCTAGCTGTCGCTGGGAACAGCTAGTGTTCAACTAGTTCCCATTCCCAGTCCATTGGAGTACAGAGGTTTGTGGGAGTTGCTTAGGATCAACAAACATGATACTTTTGGCTACCTTTTGGACAAACTTGCCCATACGTAAGCTGTCCGTGCTTGCCAATGTTTGCATAGATACACGAGATCATGTTTGTCGAACATTACTGTAGCATGGACAAACGCATACTTGTAAAGTGATGTTCATCTTCTATGTCATTGGTATTGCAGTAGTGCAATACCATTGCGGGTAGATGTAAATGCAATATCGTTTAGAGCAACATTACATCGTATGAAATAAAAATATATTTGAAAAATTCAATTTTTACATATGGGTAGCAATGGTGCTACACATTCTAACATTATACTTTGTATGCTTATGTTAATTTGGTAAACAGTGTTTTTTTGCGATAAAACAAACTCAAAACCAAAATTAGGACTTTCCGAGTCGATCGGTCACGCACTTGTTTACAACCGGAACGCATCGTCCGCATTTGTTTGCATTCGGAATGCATCGCCCCCATTTGTCCCACGTTGTCTTTTTTAATTAAATTACTTGATATGTTGATTCATACCTCTGTTAGCTA
This sequence comes from Archivesica marissinica, assembly GCA_014843695.1. NCBI lineage: Eukaryota > Metazoa > Mollusca > Bivalvia > Venerida > Vesicomyidae > Archivesica > Archivesica marissinica. The sequence continues at coordinate 58,235,743 of CM026392.1, forward strand.
AGTCTTCTAGGGACATTTCTACATCCCCGCGAGCGGTTCGACACTAGAGGAAGATAGATAGATAGTCTTTCATGTTCAAAATATATACGTTGTTTTCTACATCCTCTGTTGTTTCACGCATGCGCGCTGTGCGTGTTGACATTTCGTGTGTTGATAAACAAATTCGCGTATACGACGGTTTAAATTTATTGGAATGTTATCGTTTCTGAGCGACTATTTCGATTTTTATAAACACACTCACATTATTAGTATTTATATTTTACCCAAAACATCCTTTATTACGATGTAATGCTGCTTTAAGCTAGCAATTGACTGGCTTGCGTAATTAGTGTATTCGATTGTTTTGTGAAAAAGAACCTTATGGTTTCACCGAAAAGCATAAATAGAACGTCGTGCCAAAAACGTCGAAACCACCCAGAACCCCAATGCACTGAGGTGTGTGCGTACAGGCGTTAGAGGTCTTGACAAATGGTTTCGGTTAAAACCCAAGAAATATGTATCTATGTTGTTTAGGAATATTATGATACACCATATGCTTGACACTATATATACATAGCAATTGTTCTGGTCATATCCAAACAAGTTTTAAAATGACACCACAGAGCACAGGGGTCATTCTAGATGGCGATGTGGGCGAAATAGTCGCCCTAGGGACACTGACTTCGCCCTCTGGGGGCCCCACTTCTCCCTAAAAAAAATATATATTTGTTTTTACGATTTTCAAACAAAATGTTGTCTAGTAAGATACACTGGCCCATTATAAAGAACTCCTATTCAAATGTTGTATTTAATGGTTGTACTGTGCATTTTAATCCTATTTTGCAGAAGTATATTAAAGAACACCATTTAAGGAAGCGATCACGCGCTTTCTCACTTTTCCCAACAATTGTGACCTAGAATGAACCCTGGAGCAGACATGGCGTCATTTTTAAACTTTCTTGGATATGGTCTAAGCAAATTGTATTTATAATGTCGGGCATATGGTGTATATATATATTGGGTTTGAACCCAAAACCATTTGTCCCGACCACACACGGCTGTGTGTAGGTCGCCTAGGTAGGTATCGCGAATTTGTGCCGTGGGGACAGATTTACCACTACATACATTAAACACGTTCTTACTACACCGCGCTTGGAACTTGTTCTACCCAGAGGCAACACCAACCAACTACCAGCGACAGCATATGTACGTAGAAGTCACAACTAAAGACGTACAATCTCGTACACTCGTGTATACTAGAGAGAAACAGCATCTGCAAACAGTGCCCTATACGATACCAAAAAAGGGTCAAAGGGTCATTTACATGGAAGGTAAGATTTGTTTATACATGCTTTAGATACATGTATACAATAAGCACACAAGACATTTGTAGTAATGGTAAAAGAAAATGGATTGGGTCGTAAGTTCTGAACAACATTAGAAATTGGCTCGAAAGAGGAATTTGTCTTCTCATCGCCATGTGAGATTTAAATGGCTTGCCTAAGGGCACAATCGCAACGGCTCGAACTCCGGGCCTTTCGCACCTGAAGCGACTTCCACGATCTATGGATATCATTGGCCAGCAGTGCAGCAAATCTGAATGGTGAAATACAAACCCACTGTCATTAATTGAAACGAAACGACGTATATAGATGTTTAACACAATGTGTGTGCCATTTATTGTCATTTACAGTTTTGAAACCCTCATATAATGCATTATAAATATAAGGAATATACTATTAGTCTCAAACTTTAATATTAGCCAGTTGAGTATGGTGTAACGGGGGATCGAACCTGTGAATTACCAGTTAGTCAAACTGATGAATGCTGAACAATGTAAGGGAAATAACCAGATCGCCTACTATTTGCTAATAAATTACAGGTTGCTTCCATTCTTGACGATGAGCTGGATGATGTTGAAATGGGGCAAAGGTGGAAACTCAGCCGTGCCGAACCACAGACGTTCCTCGAGCGAACTGGAAAACGAAAAAATACGACACCAGCAGTAGGATTCGAAACTAAATGGTAAGGGACAATTCTTTATGTTAAAGCCAATTGTTCACTGGCGAATATGGATAATTATGTTATTTGCAACCAAGTACAGTATGGGTCGATTCATACCACCGACAACGCAAGCATCCGAGAGGAACATTGTTTTGCATGTTTCCACCGAATTCTGCACTGTTATCACACGTCTAACTGTTACATATTTGTATGGTGCTAACTTTAATCCGTATTTCCATAGATCCATTAAATTCGATGAGATTCAGGAATTAAGAGATGAAACAAAATTAGCATTATAAATCGGATGTATCCAGCGGGTGTATGATTAATATGCGAACATAAGGAACAATATTACTATTCTGTTTCTAGTCCGCCTCCGTGGTCTCGAGTAGTTAAGGTCGCTGACTTGTATACTACTGTAACCTATCATCACTGCTGAGCACTGCTTAAAGTTGTGTTTTATTTGAAGAACAATATAAAGACTCGGCATAGGCGTTATATCTGGACAGATGTGTTCAAAATTGTTTCAGATATGGCCATTGTACTGATCGATGCAAAATCTGACATCCCACAGAGTAGAATCCCTGTACTTAAATATATATACTAGTACCCCCAAACGTGCCGAATCCCTGTGGCTCAAATGGGCAACCGGTAGCGACGTTAAATAAACGTAAAATATAAAACACATTCTGTTTCGATTTTCAAGCATTTCCCTCACTACATATGGCCAACCTGTATCAAAGTGACTGAACACCAAAAAATCGAAACACAGGGGGTGTGTGTTTTACGTTTATTTATCGTCGCTACCGGTTGCCCATATGAGCGTAGCCTCCGGAAGAGATTAGTCATATTAGATTGTTGGAGGATAGTGCAATGATAGACAGAAACCCATTCCAGAGTCTCCTCTGGTTCTGTTACGTGCACGGTGTAAAGCACCGACACGAGACCTCGGTTTAATGTCCCATCTGAAAGACTGTTAATTTTATTAGGGTCAGACGGGGGATCGAACCTGCGATCCCTGGATTACCAGTCCAGCGTGTTACCACTGGACTACATATCCGTCTGTCCCGAGGGATACCTGACATTTTACATGTGATACTTCTGGATGTCGCCGAGTGTGGTCCGAGCCGTTTACATATGTTCAAGGACAATGCGTATTTAAACATCACTAACTAGTATGCTGAATTATAGGAAACGACTGCTAACCGTGTTGTACACGTGGTCACAGTGATACAATGAATAATAGTAAGCGGCTACAAACCGTGTATACACGTGACAGTGATACTATTTTTATCATCATGTGACAGTCTGTTTACTCACGTACCTCATTTATCTATGTCTAAAGCTGACTCAAACAGCACAAGTACATTTTGAAATAAAACCCGCAAAGATAGTGCTGGGCTATATAATAATTAAATTGCTTATTACTACCATTTTAAATGTAAGCAATCGCAGTTGACATCATTGTAAATCGGGGAACTATTTATTTCCAATTAGTGGCGGATTATTTTCAATACACTGTTTTCGCAGGTTGTGCGATATTTTTAACAATCTGTGTGATTTTGTGCATATAAGTTTGGCCATTTAAGTGACTTAGAGGAACAAAAACATATTCAAAATGGTGGAAGGAGGAATGCGATGTGTAAAGTTACTGATATTTGGGTTCAATCTCGTATTTGTGGTAAGTTTCGTGCTGAGTTTTGCGAACAAACAAATCGGCAAGACCCATCGGCAATAATCCACTATGTAACGTTTTACTAATAGCACACTGTTCCATTACCGTGTGTGCGTTTTACTTTTATGTATCGTCGTTACCGGTTGCCCATATGAGCGACGCCTCCTGAAGAGATTCGTCATTTTAAATGTTTGGAGGATAGTGCAATGATTCAGACATAGACCCATGCCAGAGTCTCCTCTGGTTCTTTTACGTGCACAGTGTACAGCACCGATACGAGACCTCTGTTTAAAGTCCCAACTGTTAGCATAATATCTGTATACTATTGGAAGTCCATAACCAAGTCCGTCGGATTACGGCAATGGATACCGCGCTCGATTCTCACCAATGCAGCCCGGGTTCGATCCTCGGATCGGGAAGTATGTAAGATGGTACGGTGGTCGCCAAATCGGAGAAGTGGGTTTTCTCCGGGTACAACGACCACCTTTAAGTTCTCATTTGCGCCAACGAGAGTGATTGATACAAGAAGTTAAAGCTTGTTTCACAATCGTTGTAAAATAAATAAAGTTTAAACTTTTTTTTACAAAACGAGACGTCCGTCTGCGATGTGTTTATGATATGTATGTTGCATTTATTTATTGTCGCCTAGCAACGGAGTGATGCATCCAATGACATTAGTTTTACTGTATTTGATACAGAAGACACGCCCCAATTCTATTTACAAGCATTCGTAAATGTTATGGTCTGTTATAGATCTATGTCTGAACACTATTTAGCTGCACCCCGTGATGTGGATGCTATTCGTGACCCGTACGCACGTGACATTAATAGAACCGTGTCTAATACTTACTCATAAATCACATGCAGATGTTGAATAAAACGCATTCAAAATGGTGGAAAGAGGTAAAGTCTATATAACCAGAATAGTATTAGTCAATAGTGTCTTCGATGTTTACCATTAAACATCCTTTTATATAGCACCACCTCCCGGAAACTCGGCCCGACTCGATTAACCATTCGGGTTGTTCCGGAGCTTAACCGAATACTTATTCCGATCTTCACTACAGAGGAATGAATGGAGTACAATTTCTGATATTTTGTTTCAATCTGATATTTCTTAAGAAATGAATCGCATGTTAATAATGTGTTGCCGTCAGAGTATGAACTACATTGGGCGGCATGGTAGATTAGTGTGCAGGCCGAATGCATCCACGTTGACCGTAAACACGCTCAATGCAGTTCATGCCCCGTTGGAAACTATTAACTTTCGATTCATTACTTACATTTACATTAATTATTCTCTTCAATGACACAAAGAAAAATATACCACGCTTCGCATTTAAAATGTATTTCGTTCAGATTTGCGACTTGCCTGGTGTCGGATCTGGTAAATAGATCATCATTGGAACAGCTTAACATGTAGGCCTAAGACACGCCTTTCCTGGCGAAAAACGCTACCCAACACCGCGAAGTCATGCGCAAGACCTTAACTTTGAGTACGCATGTCAGCTGCATAACATTAGTGAGGAAATACATACGAAATTGGATACAAACAGGACATATCATTCATCAAAGGATGTAAATACAGTGTGATAAATTCCATACAAGTTTTGGGTATTTAGCACCAGTGATCCATGAGACTTGGAATCCAGGGATCGCACGTTCGATCCCCCACCTGACCCTAAACAAATTAACAGTTTTCAGTAGGGACTTTAAACCGATGTCTCGTGTCGGTGCTTTACATCGTGCACTTAAAAGAACCAGACGATATTCTGGAATGGGTCTCCGTCTCTATCATAGCACTATCCTCCACACATCTAAATTGACTAATCACTTCAGGAGGCGTCGCTCATATGGGCAACCGGTAACGACGATAAATAAACGTAAAACACACGCACGAACGCACGCGTCCTTTCTTAGGGTCCTCTAAATCCTCCTTACTTATGGTAGCGATCATAAGCATACAGTGATACAATAAAGTTGATGTACAATATGATTTTTTATTGATAATCGAATGATGCACAAGAGATAGAACAGCACTATTATGCTATATATAGCTTAGGTTAGCTGTGACCCACATGAAAGCTGATAAGCTTCAACGGTTTCTTATCACTAGGCATATATCGAGTGCCTTCTTGGTTACTGGTATTTTAATGTGTGTTTTATGTACATGTTTAGTTATCGTCGCTACCGGTTGCCCATATGAGCAACGTCTCATGAAGAGATTAGTCATTTTAGATTTTGGAGGATAGTGCAATGATACAGACAGAGACCCATTCCAGAGTCTCCTCTGGTTCTTTTACATGCACGGTGTAAAGCACCGACACGAGACCTCGGTTTAACGTCCCATCTGAAAGACTGTTAAAGACTGTTAATTTTATTAGGGTCAGACTAAATGATGTCTTAAAGATGATCTTATAAGGTTGTAAAACAACAACTAAATTGCCTATTAAATACATAGTAAAAAGTAAAAACATACAGTCTGTTCATTTATCTTTCCAATCTTTCATTTCTTCTGATACCACATCCACTCTGAAGAGGTATTCAAATCAGCCTGAAACACACCAAGAATAGTTCAAATTTAATGTTTGAAATAGTCAGTGTTCACCTGTGAATAACGTCACTGTGTTTACACTGTATTCCCCCGCCAAATAATACATTTTTATCACAGGGAGGACTGTAAATAATGTTGTTATAACATTTGCTTTTATCCCCTCGACAAAACAAATGTATCGTATACTGCAATCATATAACTGGCGACCACCGTACCATCTGACATACTTCCTTGTCCGAGGATCGAACCAGGTTGCATTGGTGAGAAGCGAGCATGCTGACCACTGCGCTAATCCGACATGATATAGTAGTGTAACCCATGTAATATTTAGCCACTCGAGCAATAAATAATGATGGTAGATTAAATATTATTTAACCCCGCTGGAAGCGTACAACCAATAGTTTTCTCGGTATGGCCTATTAAAAACACTGGTCTGAATCATATAATAAGTATGCAGTTTTTGACCCCATACGATTATGTTGTGTATATATTTGATGGTCGAGCCTTGTGAATGAATTCCTAACATAATTAGTTACTCATTCGCTAAAACCCACTCATTCGCTTTCCCTTATCGACAGTCATTTCCCCCAACAAGCGGCTGCCAACCGTGTACGCACGTGACAGTGAGAGAACTATTTTATTATCATGTGACAGTTAGTATACTCACGTGTATTAATAATTTGTATCGGAAACTGACGCATACATTACAAGTACATTTTGAAATCAGACGACATGATATAGAGCTATATAATCAATACATAACTTATTACTGTCATCATATTTAAGTAAATGCTGCTGGCGTTGTCATAACTCGGGAACTATTTGTTTTCAATTAGTGGTGGATTATTTTCAATTAGACTGTGTGCGTAGGTTGTACACAATTTGAGAAAACGTTGTTGTGTTTGTACGTACATTTGTGGCATTTTAAGTCGTTTCCAAGAATAAATAGACATTCAAAATGGTGGAAGGAGGAATGAGATGTGTTAAATTGTTGATGTTTGGGTTTAATCTCGTATTTGTGGTAAGTATCGTGCACTTGTTTTGCGTAAATATAAACAAACTCTGGTCACTTACCAGGCCAGTGAATGAGTGATAACTGATATGAATGAATCACCGATACGGCATATCATTTTTGCTAATCGTTTTCTGTTATTCCACTATTTTATGCTATAGTATTAATATTGCTGTGAGGTTATTGGCTATTGCGCATATATACTTTCAACTGCTCTTTACAAATAACATTTAACTGCAGGTCCGTAGCCAGACCAAACATTCTAGGGAGGCGAACAACTTTATTTTCTTGTACTGCCCATCAATAATTTTCTGATCAATAAGTAGGATCATATTTACAGATCTGTCTGCAGTTTTTATAGGCCACACAACATATTCAAATTGTCAAGGGAGCCCCTCGCCAACCACCAGGCACATAGGATTAAAATTAACCAAGTCGTTTGTTTAATCATATTTTCCCATTGTCACTTCCAGGCGTGTAGCAAGCAAGATTTGAGAAGAGCTTTGTAGCCTCCAATCCTAAGGGAGCTTTGTAGCCTCCAATCCTGAGTGAGCTTTGTAGCCTCCAATCCTGAGCAGGCTTTGTAGCCTCCAATCCTAAGCGAGCTTTGTAGCCTCCAATCCTAAGCGAGCTTTGTAGCCTCCAATTCTGAGCGAGCTTTGTAGTCTCCAATCCTGAGGGAGCTTTGCTCCAATCCTGAGCTTGTAGTACGAAATGTAATTGTAGACCAGATATTGAATTCAGGGTTGGCCGGGAAATACCGGGGGCGAGAAATACCGGTATTTCCCGCCCCGGGAAATAAGCCCAGAAGTGGGAAATACCGGGAAATAAGATTATGTGTCTTCCAAACACGTTTTTTGCTCATTTTTATGCATTGCTACCACTCTATAAGTGCTTAAACTATTTCGTCCCTGCCAGGGGTACTCATCAGGTGGCATCATTGGCAACCACAACAGTTTTTTTTGGGTTTTATTGTTTTTTTTTTTGTTTTTTTTTATTTTATTGTTTTTTTTTTCATTTATTTTTTCGTTTTTCTTGTTGGAATGTTTCTTCAGCCAGTAGTCTGTCTTCACCAGTCGATTTCCTCGCTACCTCTCAGGAAGCAGTAGCATAGCACCAGCTTCGCTGCTTTCTCAACGCCCAGTCTGTTGCGTAGTTTCGTCTGTATGATGCCGAAGTTGGAGAACACACGTTCAATGGCGGCTGAACTTGCTGGCAGTACCATCAATTTCCTGGCGAGCTGACTGAAGTCTTTGGTGATCACGCCCGACCTCTCCACACATGACCACCATACAGCTGGCTTCGAGTTGTTGATGGAGGATTCCTGTTGTAGCACCTTAGGAATTGGCAGTGTCTCGGACATGTAGTTGAGGAGTTCGGGTACAAGTTCCGGCTTGGTCTCATGAAGAAGCTCCTGGGCACTGGTGACGTGTTGAAATTGTGTACAAACAAACAGTGTGGGTCATCTCAAATTATGATTCTGACTTCTTTAATAACTAATTGATTTATTTTAATAATACAGCTATATTATGAACACATTTCAGGGATAATCCTAAAAACATTTGCATTTTGCCTACTACATTAAACATTTAAAATACCTCCAATAAATGTATGTATAAACTCCTTAAACTGTGTTTGTATACAATGTATATTAGAGTAATAATGAACAGTCTCAATAATGTTAGATCTCTAACATTTATATAAAGATTATAAGCAATGCGTAAATGCCACTATGAATGCCTGTATTTTTCGTCATATTCTTCAAAAGCAGTTCATTTTCATCCTGCACACATGATACTACAATCAGTACACCGGGTAATAGAAATTGTATGGTATATATACCTGTATTTACCACCAAAATCATCCAAATTCTTATTTCCCGGTATCCAAATTCTTATTTCCCAGTATTTCCCGGTATTTCCCGCCGTCCCGGGAAATACTCTTATTTCCCGGGAAATTGCCAACCCTGATTGAATTGTGATACAATACTGAAGTGACCATGCAAAGAAAGAGCGGAAAAGTTAGTGACCCGACGTGGGACTCGAACCCACGACCTCCCGAACACTAGTCGGACGGACAGCTCTACCAACTGAGCTAGCCGGGCCGCTGTTCTACCCACGCCGAAATACACTACACTCTTCCCTCTTTTATTCTTTAGGAGCCGCACCCCAATTCCTGGAGACGCACTCCTACTCCTTTGCCCGTACCATATATCCTCGTCGCCATTAAAGTGACCATGCAAAGAAAGAGCGGAAAAGTTAGTGACCCGACGTGGGACTCGAACCCACGACCTCCCGAACACTAGTCGGACGGACAGCTCTACCAACTGAGCTAGCCGGGCCGCTGTTCTACCCACGCCGAAATACACTACACTCTTCCCTCTTTTATTCTTTAGGAGCCGCACCCCAATTCCTGGAGACGCACTCCTACTCCTTTGCCCGTACCATATATCCTCGTCGCCATTAAAGTGACCATGCAAAGAAAGAGCGGAAAAGTTAGTGACCCGACGTGGGACTCGAACCCACGACCTCCCGAACACTAGTCGGACGGACAGCTCTACCAACTGAGCTAGCCAGGCCGCTGTTCTAACCACGCCGAAATACACTACAATACCATCATGTACTGTGAGATATTTGTGTCATTGTGTGAGCGGGGGTTAATCGTGAGAGTTGATCCTCTGTTTGTGCAATCCTTGAACTACTTGTCAACATGTTAATATGATGTTTTGACATGAACACATTTTATTAATACTAGATCCAGATCGTTTTCTGTCACGAAATAGTAACCAATTCATGTGATTGTTTTAAGCTGTATACATAAGCACCGAGTTAAAAAAAAATTAAACAAATATTTATTTTACAACGATATCAAAACAGGCTTAAACAACTTATATTAATCACTCTCATTGATGAAGATGTAAATGTGGTCATTAGTGTGGGAGAAAACCGGAGTACCCGGAGAAAACCCATCAGTCCGATCTGTCGACCACCGTACCATCTCGCATACTTCCCAGTCAGAGGATCGAACCCGGGTTGCATTGTTGAGAAGCGAGTGCGCTAATCGGTCGCTGACTTCCATATCACTTGACCCTCACTGCTGCAGGTTCGGATCCAACTGGGGTGGTCTAATTCTAAAAAATCTAAAATGACTTCATGAGGCGTCGCTCTTATGGGCAACCGGTAACGACGATAAATAAACGTAACACACACATTGATAATTAACCCTTTTAACACTACAGGCATCTAAATAGACTTACAAAAAGTGTAGATCCAGATGAGCCGACTCGTTCACGAGCCGTCTCATCAGGATCTGCACTTTTTGCCAGTAATAATTATTACTATTTTTTAATAAAATTAAACATTTTGATAAATGAACAGGTCATTTTCTTGTTAATTTATTGGTTGAAAAATATCATGTCAGTTACTTGGAGTTGAATGTGTATACGGGAGTGTAGATGTTCCATACATGTACATGACTGCATACTTGGATATAAACAGTCTACGGTATCTGTACCATACATATACACGACTGCACACTTGGATATAAACAGTCTACGGTATCTGTACCATACATACATGTACATGACTGCATACTTGGATATAAACAGTCTATGGTATCTGTACCATACATACATGTACATTACTGCATACTTGGATATATACAGTCTACGGTATCTGTACCATACATACATGTACATGACTGCATACTTGGATATAAACAGTCTACGGTATCTGTACCATACATGTACACGACTGCATACTTGGATATAAACAGTCTACGGTATCTGTACCATACATACATGTACATGACTGCATACTTGGATATAAACAGTCTACGATATCTGTACCATACATGTACATTACTGCATACTTGGATATATACAGTCTACGGTATCTGTACCATACATACATGTACACGACTGCATACTTGGATATAAACAGTCTACGGTATCTGTACCATACATGTACATGACTGCATACTTGGATATAAACAGTCTACGGTATCTGTACCATACATGTACATGACTGCATACTTGGATATAAACAGTCTACGATATCTGTACCATACATGTACATTACTGCATACTTGGATATATACAGTCTACGGTATCTGTACCATACATGTACATGACTGCATACTTGGATATAAACAGTCTACAGTATCTGTACCATACATGTGCATACTTGGATATAAACAGTCTACGGTATCTGTACCATACATGTACACGACTGCATACTTGGATATAAACAGTCTACGGTATCTGTACCATACATGTACACGACTGCATACTTGGATATAAACAGTCTACGGTATCTGTACCATACATGTACATGACTGCATACTTGGATATAAACAGTCTACGGTATCTGTACCATACATACATGTACATGACTGCATACTTGGATATAAACAGTCTATGGTATCTGTACCATACATACATGTACATGACTGCATACTTGGATATAAACAGTCTATGGTATCTGTACCATACATGTACATGACTACATACTTGGATATAAACAGTCTACGGTATCTGTACCATACATACATGTACATGACTGCATACTTGGATATAAACAGTCTACGATATCTGTACCATACATTGTACATGACTGCATACTTGGATATAAACAGTCTACGGTATCTGTACCATACATACATGTACATGACTGCATACTTGGATATAAACAGTCTACGGTATCTGTACCATACATAGTACATGACTGCATACTTGGATATAAACAGTCTATGGTATCTGTACCATACATACATGTACATGACTGCATACTTGGATATAAACAGTCTACGGTATCTGTACCATACATGTACATGACTACATACTTGGATATAAACAGTCTACGGTATCTGTACCATACATACATGTACATGACTGCATACTTGGATATAAACAGTCTACGGTATCTGTACCATACATGTACATGACTGCATACTTGGATATAAACAGTCTACGGTATCTGTACCATACATGTACATGACTGCATACTTGGATATAAACAGTCTACGGTATCTGTACCATACATGTACATGACTACATACTTGGATATAATCAGTCTACGGTATCTGTACCATACATACATGTACATGACTGCATACTTGGATATAAACAGTCTACGGTATCTGTACCATACATGTACATGACTACATACTTGGATATAAACAGTCTACGGTATCTGTACCATACATACATGTACATTATGATGACTGCATACTTGGATATAAACAGTCTACGGTATCTGTACCATACATGTACACGACTGCATACGTGGATATAAACAGTCTACGGTATCTGTACCATACATACATGTACATGACTGCATACTTGGATATAAACAGTCTACGGTATCTGTACCATACATGTACATTACTGCATACTTGGATATAAACAGTCTACGCGGTGTCTGTACCATACATGTACATGACTACATACTTGGATATAAACAGTCTACGGTATCTGTACAGTCACTAATTACTAGGTATGTGGAGATTGTCGCCTCCATAATCTTTTATTTCAGATGATCAACCTGTACATGTATTCACAATATTGTACATTTTGTAAGTTCTTGTTCTATGATTTAATAAGATTTTTTTTTCTCAAGATTAACCTGAATCTTGATGGTATTCCCTTTCATTTTGTATACATGTATGTACATTTACGTCATGTCAGGGATCGTTCTAGAAGGCTAAGGGACCATGACTTTGCCATCTGAGGGCCCCACTTCTCCCTAAAAAAATGTTGTTGTTTTTTTACAATTTTCATACCAAATTGTGTCCAGTAAGATACATGTACACTGGCCCATTATAAAGCACTCGTATTCAAATGTTGAATTTTTGTATTTAATCGTTGTACTGTGCATTTAAAATTCGGACCTAGAATGAACCCTGAACTTTGAAAATCGAGCTGTGAATGTTTACTTAACCATGTACATTGCATACATACTTTGTGGTTTTTCAGCTTGCCGGTATTTTATTGATAGTGGTGGGAGCCTATGTACAAATTGCCCTCAATGACTACTTCGACTTGATACAAGGGTCGTTCAGTTCTGCTGCTGCATTACTCATAGCAGTGGGTGTAATCATCTTCTTCATCGCCTTCTTCGGATGCTGCGGGGCCTACAAGGAGAACAGAACATGCGTGCTTATCGTGAGTATATCATTAATAATGGTTTTAAAGTCATAAACCGCCGTCGGGTTATTTCAATGCTGAACCCATTTGAAAATTATGTCATCTTATTTTGACTAGAATATGTCCGCCTCCGTGGTCGAGTGGTTAAGGTCACTGACTTGTATACCACTGTAACCTATCATCACTGATGGTCACGGGTTCGAGCCCCACTCATGCCGTGTCTCATTTATATGAAAAAGTTGGCAGTTTCTTACAGAGGTTGGTGCACCCAGGTACTGGTTAACCGCTGGAGCCTGCCCAGAAAAGGTGTTGTTAAGTAAACTGCCCGCCGGTGATATAGCCCGAAATGGTGCTGATGCAGGTGTAAAACCCGAAATATAACATAATATTTTACTAGAATGGTCTTTTTTCCGTTCAGCTCTCTTCGCAACTTCAATTCTCCATAGCAACTCATAACAACAATGAAATTAAGGAGCGTACTTCACTTTTAGCAAGTTTTATCAAAATTTGCTGACATAAAAACGGGACATACAATTCAGTTTGGGTTTTTAAACAGGAATACGACCTTCATTTAATACAGTAATTAGACCCACACGTTATATACTAGGTGATTACAAACTTGTAAATAGTTTCATATTAACCCATTCAGGGTTGGCTTTCTTCCGGGAAGAAAGGTATTTCTTCCCTTCCGTGGGAAGAAACATGGGAAAAAAGGGGAAGAAAGACCTTTCTTCCCGGAAGAAATGGGAGAAACTAGGAAGAAACTGGGAATAAAGTGTGATATTTTTATTGCATCACTGTCAGCAACTATAAGAGAATAATATTTACATATATACATTAGCACAATGTTCTCACAATTAGCAGTCTTCACATCAGGTAGATAAGCACACTGTTCATGTAAAAAAACAGCAGTTAATAATCAATCTCAAGATCACCTCTCAGGAGCCGGAAACAGAACACTAACTTTCCTGCAGTTTGATTTCCTAGTCTGTTCCTAATTTTACTGTGGATCTGTCCAAAGTTGGAAAATATACGCTCTACTGACGCTGAGGAAGCTGGTGCCTGTAGAAGACATACCACAAAGTCTACAAAGTCAGAATTTACACCACTGGATTTAGCTGCTTTCCACCAGGTAACTGGATCCATCCGAAGTGCTGCCTCATTGAAAAATGCAGCAGGGTATGGTGTGGATTTGGCTTGAAAGGCAATCAGCTCAGTGATGAAGGCAGGACTCTTGGACATAATAAAGTCATTAACAATCTCCAATTGCCAAGCAGATAGTTTAACACCCTGATATGCTGGATGTAGTTTGTAAGCTGTAAAGTGTTCTGGTATGATTGCTTGCTTAAACCGCTTTGTGACAAGGGTCTTGTGCGCTGGTGACTGAAGATTGGGATTATCCAGAAGAGGCAGCCATGTATGGCACGCTGATGCCAGAGAGGAGTAGTCTGCCTGGCAAGCATCAATAGCAGTTGCTACAGGGCGAAGCAGCTCTGCCATGTCCTTGGAATTCCTATAGATATTGATATCCTGTATCTTTTTGGCAATGGTTTGGTCAATCTCATCCTCATGGTCCTGAACAATCTTCATGTAGCTGGTTCTGTTGGCAATATAGCTGTCCAAACAGGTGAGTTGAGACTTCCATAGTGTTTCTCCAGGGAGCTGTGGTTTCTTACTTTCGGCACACTCGGACAGCCAAGCACATGGCGTATGGTGGTTGCGAAAATACTTCTGTACTTCCACAACATGCTTCATCACTGACTGTGAAGTTAGATCCAGCCCAAGTTCATTCTGGATACCGTTCAAACAGTATTTGCAAAGAACATAGAGCCAGATCAGCCACCACGGAACGTGCCGTCTGATCAGGCTCTATGCTGTTTGCTATTCAGATGATCTTACTAAGACACTTGGCTATGTAGCAAACAACATAGATCCTGATCAGCATGCAGCGTCATGCTGCGGCTGATCTGGATCTATGTTGTTTGCAAAAGCCTTTATATGTATCCAGAATGAAATCGGTTAATTGTGAAGACGTTTAAAGAAAATTTAAATACAACTCATGTAAACTTTCAAATGCCAACGCCATTTTTGTGAATGGTGCATTTGGTTGAGCGGAACAATGTTCCTCTAATCGATTATAAGGTCACATGAGACTAAATCATGCGTTTTATTACGCACGGGTATCAATCTGCAAACTGTATTTTACGCACAACGATGCATTTTAATACGTTTTTTTTTAGAAAAACCAATGCGTAATTAAATGTATACGCACCTTATCTAGAGGTCTGATGTACAGTGTATACATGAATGCAAAACATGACGAATTGAAGAAAGGCAAGCGTGTCGAAAGTACTAGCTCTATGTACTTTGCAAATACTGTTTGAACGGTATCCAGAATGAAATGGGTTACGGACACGATCACACGCTTTCTCGCTTCTCCCAAAAATTCAAACCTAGAATGAGCCATGTATGTACATTGATATTGATGTTCCAAGGGTATGTGCTTGTGAGACATGTATGTACATTGATATTGATGTTCCAAGGGTATGTGCTTGTGAGACATGTATGTACATTGATATTGATGTTCCAACGGTATGTGCTTGTGAGACATGTATGTACATTGATATTGATGTTCCAAGGGTATGTGCTTGTGAGACATGTATGTACATTGATATTGATGTTCCAAGGGTATGTGCTTGTGAGACATGTATGTACATTGATATTGATGTTCCAACGGTATGTGCTTGTGAGACATGTATGTACATTGATATTGATGTTCCAAGGGTATGTGCTTGTGAGACATGTATGTACATTGATATTGATGTTCCAAGGGTATGTGCTTGTGAGACATGTATGTACATTGATATTGATGTTCCAACGGTATGTGCTTGTGAGACATGTATGTACATTGATATTGATGTTCCAACGGTATGTGCTTGTGAGACATGTATGTACATTGATATTGATGTTCCAACGGTATGTGCTTGTGAGACATGTATGTACATTGATATTGATGTTCCAACGGTATGTGCTTGTGAGACATGTATGTACATTGATATTGATGTTCCAAGGGTATGTGCTTGTGAGACATGTATGTACATTGATATTGATGTTCCAAGGGTATGTGCTTGTGAGACGTGTATTGATATTGATGTTCCAAGGGTATGTGCTTGTGAGACATGTATGTACATTGATATTGATGTTCCAAGGGTATGTGCTTGTGAGACATGTATGTACATTGATATTGATGTTCCAACGGTATGTGCTTGTGAGACATGTATGTACATTGATATTGATATTCCAAGGGTATGTGCTTGTGAGACATGTATGTACATTGATATTGATGTTCCAACGGTATGTGCTTGTGAGACATGTATGTACATTGATATTGATGTTCCAACGGTATGTGCTTGTGAGACATGTATGTACATTGATATTGATGTTCCAAGGGTATGTGCTTGTGAGACATGTATGTACATTGATATTGATGTTCCAACGGTATGTGCTTGTGAGACATGTATGTACATTGATATTGATGTTCCAACGGTATGTGCTTGTGAGACATGTATGTACATTGATATTGATGTTCCAACGGTATGTGCTTGTGAGACATGTATGTACATTGATATTGATGTTCCAAGGGTATGTGCTTGTGAGACATGTATGTACATTGATGTTCCAAGGGTATGTGCTTGTGAGACATGTATGTACATTGATGTTCCAAGGGTATGTGCTTGTGAGACATGTATGTACATTGATATTGATGTTCCAAGGGTATGTGCTTGTGAGACATGTATGTATATCGATATTGATGTTCCAAGGGCATGTGCTTGTGAGAACGTGCATTTAAGTTTGACATGATTATATTTTATGACCAGCTACTGTACTGTTATATTGTTTCATTCAGTTTGCTGGTTTGCTGGTCCTCGTATTCATCTTGGAGGTAGCCGGAGGAATTGCAGGCTTTGTCCTCAAAGGACAGGTGAGTACAGTTAGTGAGTTACCATAGTAACGCGTTCCTCTGTAATTGTATTATCCGCCTCTGTGGTCGAGTGGTTACGGTCGCTGACTTGTATAGCACTGTAACCAATCATCACTGTTGGTCACGGGTTCGAGCCCCGCTCAGGCCGTGTCTCATTTATATGAAAAAGTTGATAGTTTGTTACGGAGGTTGGTGTACCCAAGTACTGGTTATCCTCTGGAGCCTGCCCAGGAAAAGTGCTGTTAGTTAAGCTGCCCATCAGCGATATAGCCCAAGCGGTTTTATTCAACGTTCAATGCTGTTGCTGTGTACTTTTGTGTATTTCTACTAAAAGTCACGACGCGTGTATTCAATAAATCCTACATAAACAAAACCTTTTTTTAAAAATACAAATACAGACGGATCTGTAGTTCAGTGGTTAACACGCTGGACTGGTAATCCAGGGATCGCAGGTTCGATCCCCCGTCTGACCATAATACAATTAAGTCTTTCAGATGGGACGTTAAACCAAGGTCTCGTGTTGGTGCTTTACACTGTGCACGTAAAAGAACCAGAGGATACTCTGGAATGGGTCTCTGTCTGTATCATGCACTATCCTCCAAAATCTAAAATGACTTAATATCTTCAGGAGGCGTCGCTCATATGGGCAACCGGTAGCGACGATAAATAAACGTAAAACACACACAAAATACAAATATATATTATGTACATGCATGTGTTTGTCTCCTGCATGTGTTTTTATCTGTAAGCAGGGCTAAAGGTGCTCAAATATTGACAGATGAATTGTCATGAAATTTGGTGGAAAAGTTGGCCTCAGGCCAAGGATAAACAAGATTTATAAATATTATACCTTCTGTATTTTATGCATTAACTGGGAAAAGTGAAAATATCGAGGGAAATAATAAAATAAAGGGTCGGTGTTTAAATCGATCAATATTTTAACTTTCTGTGTTTTGTTTAACCGTTTCAACACTACATGCCTCTAAATAGGCTTACAAAAAGTGTAGATCCAGATGAGCCGGCTCATCAGGATCTGCACTTTTTGCCAGTAATAATTATTACTATTTTTAGATAAAATTACCCATTTTGATAAATGAACTTTGTCCACAGGTAATTTTCTTATTAATTAATTGGTCTAAAAATATCATGTACCAGTCCATGTCAGTTACTTGGTGTTGAATGGGTGCACCAGTCCATGTCAGTTACTTGGTGTTGAATGGGTGCACCAGTCCATGACAGTTACTTGGTGTTGACTGGGTGCACCAGTCCATGTCAGTTACATGGTGTTGAATGGGTGCACCAGTCCATGTCAGTTACTTGGTGTTGAATGGGTGCACCGGTCCATGTCAGTTACTTGGTGTTGAATGGGTGCGCCGGTCCAAGTCAGTTACTTGGTGTTGAATGGGTGCACCAATCCATGTCAGTTACTTGGTGTTGAATGGGTGCACCAGTCCATGTCAGTTACTTGGTGTTGAATGAGTGCACCAGTCCATGTCAGTTACTTGGTGTTGAATGGGTGCACCAGTCCATGTCAGTTACTTGGTGTTGAATGGGTGCACCAGTCCATGTCAGTTACTTGGTGTTGAATGGGTGCACCAGTCCATGTCAGTTACTTGGTGTTGAATGGGTGCACCAGTCCATGTCAGTTACTTGGTGTTGAATGGGTGCACCAGTCCATGTCAGTTACTTGATGTTGAATGGGTGCACCGGTCCATGTCAGTTACTTGGTGTTGAATGGGTGCACCAGTCCATGTCAGTTACTTGGTGTTGAATGGGTGCACCAGTCCATGTCAGTTACTTGATGTTGAATGGGTGCACCGGTCCATGTCAGTTACTTGGTGTTGAATGGGTGCACCAGTCCATGTCGGTTACTTGGTGTTAATGGGTGCACCAGTCCATGTCGGTTACTTGGTGTTAATGGGTGCACCAGTCCATGTCGGTTACTTGGTGTTGAATGGGTTAATGTGCTATATTATTTTGCAAATATAAACACGATTTTGCAGATTTAAATTTCCTCGATTTATTAACCCAATAGTTTGTCAGTGTTATATTATTGATATAAATGTATTTATATATGCAGCGGAGGAATGTTACATGACGTGATTGATGTATCTCGGATTGCTCTTGTTCTATTTAAGATTGATATTATCAAGTATCATTAAAGGGAAAAATGTATACATTGCTTTAAGGAAATAACTTTTTTTATTACGGTAATATTACAGAAATCTACACTCGCCAGATGGTCAATAATAAGTATTTGTGTTGCTTGCACTAAGAGCAATACTGTCTATCCCTATAGGGGTATTGCAATTGGAACGATTGTAAGCAATGTCCCATATACAGGGTTCCCACTGTCGGTGGCCAATGGCGTCAATTGCGACAAAAAACAAATATTGGCACTAGATTTTGTGAATTAGCGAAAATATTTGGCGCAACTTTTTAAAAAAAAAAATTTCTTTTTCGGCACATGTTTTGTCAAATATATGGCTTCATATATTTATTATATAAGTAAATATAAGTTTTTTTAAATTGGCTCCAGTATTTTTCAATTGGCAACAGAAGTGGCGCATTCAAACATTCCCTGATATACTTGTACAAGTTAATACACAACAGCAACAGCTGGTCCATACATTATCATTTAGCAGCTGTGACAGATGCTTGCTACATGTACAAGCAAGGCCTTGAGGCTTGAACGGAGATGCTCAGTTGTTTGACAATAATTGTGTATATGAACTTTGAAGTACAATGTAGCACACAATAAATATCGTGAATTAGTTTATGCAAATTTATTTTAGCTCGATTGCGAAACAAGTTCTTACAACTTGTATTAATGAACTTAATCACTCTCAAGACCTCATTCCTGATGGAATTCATCGCTGTGAGGAAGAGGGAAGAGGCAATGTGGAAATTAATTGCCTTGCCTAAGAGCACAATCGTAACGGCTATATCGTGAATTGTTGCAAAGGGGAATGGCACAGTTGGGATACTGATATATTACCATCAACTGGCCTGTCATCAAAGCCTGTATATTAACCCTTTCCTTCATAGAGATTTAGGTTAATATACTATTATATCTCCATACAAATGACAGCCATTTAGCTATCATGCAGTGGATAAGTAGTCGCCATATCTATCCCACCTCCATAGATATTACTGGGACTACATGAGATTCTGGCCTTTATTATGAGCATTGGTTTGGCTTTCAATGTATGTTGTATTGGTAATGGCGTCAAGAGGTGCTTCTATGAGGGAAAGGGTTAAAGAGACAATAAAATATGGTTAAACCTAACGGACAGATTTGTAACCCAACACACATTTTATTCACAGGAGTGTATTTGTTTGTGTTTTACGTTTATTTATTGTCGCTACCGGTTGCCCATATGAACGACGCCTCCTGAAGAGATGAGTCATTTTAGATTTTTGGAGGATAATGAAATGATACAGAGAGAGACCCATTCCAGAGTCTCTTCTGGTTCATTTACATGCACGGTGTAAAGCACCGACATGAGACCTCGGTTTAACGTCCCATCTGAAAGACTGTTAATTTTATTATGGTCAGACGGGGGATCGAACATGCGTTCTCTGGATTACCGGGTCCAGCATGTTGCCACAGGAGTGTAGAACATAACCCCTGGCAGAAATAGTCCCCGAATGTCTTTTTTGACACAGGCATGCATAATCCCCTCCATATAAAACCAGGGATCATTTTAGAGGGTGATGTGGGCGAAAGTGTCACCCTAGGGACCCTGACTTCGTCCTCTGGGGGTCCCCACTTCTCCCTAAAAAAAAAACATTTTTAGTTTTTACGATTTTCAAACAAAATTTTGTCTAGTAAGATACACTGGCCCATTATAAAGCACTCCTATTCAAATGTTCAAATTTAATGGTTGTACTGTGCATTTTAACCTATTTTGCAGAAATATATTAAAGAACACCATTTAAGGAAGCGATCACGCGCTTTCTCACTTCTCCCAAAAATTCTGACCTAGAATGAACCCTGACCTAGAATGAACCCTGTAAAACCCTTGTATGACATGATATCCCTATTCAGTCTCAAAACAGGACCATAAACCTAGATTGTGGGGATTTTGTCCTCTTATGGGGTGGGTTATGTCCGTATGCCTGTTCAGATACCGTGAATCAAAACCAAAAATAGATGTACATGTACAGAAGGTACACAATATTGGTACATGTATACTTGACTATGTTTATTCCCTCCTAGAAGCACCTATTGTCACCATTCATTACCAATACGACATACATTGACAATGTAGTAGTCAAGCCACATTCATAATAAAGGTCAGAATCTCATGTAGTCCCAGTAATATCTATGGATGTGGGATAGATATGGCGACTACTTATCCACTGCATGATAGCTAAATGGCTGTCGTTTGTATGGAGATATAATAGTATATTAACCTAAATCTCTATGTAGTCCCAGTAATATATATGAAGGTGGGATAGATATGGCGACTACTTATAATAGTATATTAACCTAAATCTCTATGTAGTCCCAGTAATATATATGAAGGTGGGATAGATATGGCGACTACTTATCCACTGCATGATAGCTAAATGGCTGTCGTTTGTATGGAGATATAATAGTATATATTTAACCCAAATCTCTATGAAGGCACGAGTTAAACTAATTATTTGGTAGCAAACAAACAAATACTGGCACAATTGGGTGTTTGAATGTTTTAAAACTGTGTGCGAATATTTGAATTATTTAAAACTGTGTGCGAATAGTTGGATGATTTAAAACTCTGTGCGAATAGTTGAATGATTTAAAACTGTGTGCGAATAGGTGAATGATTTAAAACTGTGTGCGAATAGTTGAATGATTTAAAACTGCGAATAGGTGAATGATTTAAAACTGTGTGCGAATAGTTGAATGATTTAAAACTGTGTGCGAATATTTTGATCACAGGTTCAGGAGACTGTGGAGAAATATATGAAAGAAAACCTGGAGAAGAACGCCACTGTGTGGGACAAGCTACAGACTGAGTTTCAATGCTGCGGTATCCACTCTGCTGATGACTGGAACAGAACCGTATTGCCAGACAGCTGTTGTACGATGCCCACGGTCGGATGCAACACCACTACACCAGACAGTTTTTATCACAACGGGTGTCTGGACAAGTTTACAGAATGGGTGAAGGACCATGTCAATTACGTCGGCATTGTCGGAATTGGTTTTGCCTTTGTTCAGGTAACTACAGATTAATTGGTTTTGCCTTTGTTCAGGTAACTACAGATTAATTGGTTTTGCCTTTGTTCAGGTAACTACAGATTAATTGGTTTTGCCTTTGTTCAGGTAACTACAGATTAATTGGTTTTGCCTTTGTTCAGGTAACTATAGATTAATTGGTTTTGCCTTTGTTCAGGTAACTACAGATTAATTTGCTTTTCATATTTATGGCTAAATTTTGGCAGCAAGTCAAAGTTCATTGGAATGTGTCATCCCGCTGTTCTAATGTCTGACTACGTTGTTCTAATGTCTGACCACATTGTTCTAATGTCTGACTACGTTGTTCTAATTTCTTATCCCGCTGTTCTAATGTCTGACTATGTTATTCTAATGTCTTATCCCGCTGTTCTAATGTCTCATCCTGCTGTTCTAATGTCTCGCCCTGCTGTTCTAATGTCTCGCCCTGTTGTTCTAATGTCTCGACCTGTTCTAATGTCTTACCCTGCTGTGCTAATGTATCGTCCTGCTGTTCTATTGTATCGCCCTGTTGTTCTAATGTCTCGCCTTGTTGTTCTAATGTCTTATCCTGCTGTTCTAATGTATTGCCCTGCTGTTCTAATGTATCACCCTGTTGTTCTAATGTCTCACCCTGCTGTTCTAATGTCTCGCCCTGTTGTTCTAATGTAACACCCTGCTGTTCTAATGTATCACCCTGTTGTTCTAATGTCTCGCCCTGCTGTTCTAATGTCTTGCCCTGTTGTTCTAATGTCTCACCCTGCTGTTCTAAGGTCTCGCCCTGTTGTTCTAATGTCTCACCCTGCTGTTCTAATGTCTCGCCCTGTTGTTCTAATGTCTCAATCTGTTGTTCTAATGTCTTATCCTGCTGTTCTAATGTATCATCCTGCTGTTCTATTGTATCGCCCTGCTGTTCTAATGTCTCACCCTGTTGTTCTAATGTCTCGCCCTGTTGTTCTAATGTCTTATCCTGCTGTTCTAATGTATCGCCCTGCTGTTCTAATGTATCACCCTGTTGTTCTAATGTCTCACCCTGCTGTTCTAATGTCTCACCCTGTTGTTCTAATGTATCACCCTGTAATTCTAATGTCTCGCCCTGCTGTTCTAATGTCTCACCCTGTTGTTCTAATGTCTCACCCTGCTGTTCTAAGGTCTCGCCCTGTTGTTCTAATGTCTCGCCCTGTTCTAATGTCTCACCCTGCTGTTCTAATGTCTCGCCCTGTTGTTCTAATGTCTCACCCTGCTGTTCTAATGTCTCATCCTGCTGTTCTAAGGTCTCGCCCTGTTGTTCTAAGGTCTCGCCCTGTTGTTCTAATGTCTCACCCTGTTGTTCTAATGTCTCACCCTGCTGTTCTAATGTCTCGCCCTGTTGTTCTAATGTCTCGCCCTGTTGTTAGAATGTCTCGCCCTGTTGTTCTAATGTCTCACCCTGCTGTTCTAATGTCTCGCCCTGTTGTTCTAATGTCTTGCCCTGCTGTTCTAATGTCTCGCTGTGTTGTTAGAATGTCTCACCCTGTTGTTCTAATGTCTCACCCTGCTGTTCTAATGTCTTGCCCTGCTGTTCTAATGTCTTGCCCTGCTGTTCTAATGTCTCACCCTGCTGTTCTAATGTCTCGCCCTGTTGTTCTAATGTCTTGCCCTGCTGTTCTAATGTCTTGCTGTGTTGTTCTAATGTCTCACCCTGTTGTTCTAATGTCTTGCCCTGCTGTTCTAATGTCTCGCTGTGTTGTTCTAATGTATCACCCTGTTGTTCTAATGTATCACCCTGTTGTTCTAATGTATCACCCTGTTGTTCTAATGTATCACCCTGTTGTTCTAATGTCTTATCCTGCTGCTCTAATTCTGAATACCAACAGCAAGTACCTGCCCTACTGGTGAACCTGAACTTTGACAATTCGTTGGAATGCATAATATACGTGAACCAGCACTTGGCGAGACACCCTAGGGGCATAATGCTTATTATATTGTGAAACAGACATGTCCATTTTTATTTGCCTGGAACATGACGAGCACCTTGCCCCGTCCGTCCCCCCCCCCCCCCGGCCACATATTGTTGTTGATGCTTACACCATTGAAATCAGGTGCGAAAACTGTCATATAGAGCACTATTGTAGCCTTAACTGTGTGCACACCATTGAAAGATGCTCTAGAGATTGTTAGAATTTAAAACATTTCAATTTTGAATGTTCCTTTTTTCTGTATTGCAGCTTGTTGGTATTATCTTTGCTTGTTGTTTGGCAAAAGCAATTCAGAAGGAATATGAAGTTGTGTAAACCAGTCCAGAAAAGAGAATTTGGTTATTGAATTGACAGGCTGGTTTACAGATTCAATAACCAATCAGCCGATGGATAACAGACTAGATGCATTGTGGGAAAGATATTTGAAATTGCTAGTAACAAATAGAACTTGCCCAATAGTGTGGATGGATGGAACTGTAAAATATTTTGTAACTAAATTAGTTTGAAAACTCACTTGTTATCAAGTCAAATGTTGTTAGGATTTATATTTTGAGTCAAATGTTGTTAATATTTATATTTCTACAATGTAAAGATGTGCTTGGGATTCCTTTGCTGTTCATTAGCATGACTTACTATACTTCAATCAAACATTCGTATCTCCATATTTGTTTTCCTACATTCATTTTCACTAGAAAATCATTGAAAATTGGGTTGAAGTTGTGTTGTTGAAGAAAGATGTTTTGAAACACAGGTGTATTACGTATATCAGCATTTTATTGTATAAAATTTCTGCTAAGAGTTAAGTCATTAGGGGCCAAACAAGTTGGTTCCGTTGGTTATATCATGACTCGACACCTTTGTAAGATTAATTCACGGTTCCAAACAGTACCAAAACATTTATCGTCCGGTTACGAAATGGCCTATTCAATGGTTATGAAAAGACCAGAATGCTCCGGTTACGAGATTGCATGGTTAAGAAATGACATGGAAGATTGTTTCAGTTGTGTGCATGCCAAAGTTTTGTATATCCGTCTTTATTTATGTGCGGTTATTATTCGGGTACATTGCATTTGGGTTCAAGCCCCGTTCAGGCCGCGTCTCATTTATATGAAAAAGTTGGCAGTTTCTTACGGAGGTTGGTGCACCCAAGTACTGGTTAACTGCTGGAGCCTGCCCAGGAAAGGTGTTGTTAAGTAAACTGCCCGCCGGCGATATAGCCCGAAATGGTGCTGATGCAGGCGTAAAACCTGAAATATAACATAACATTGCATATGATTTGCAATGTACCTGCTGTAAACTTTACTAAATTTATTACGTGCAAATATGAAGGATCGGGACTTGAGCTTAGCGTATACAGGGTGTTTTGGGATAAATGTCACGTTGACCTACCCAACTTCACCCTATTTTGTTTGCAGAGGGATACATGTACGACAGGGCTTATTCTAGAGGGCGACTGAGGCGAAATAGTCGCCCTAAGGACCCTAAATTCGCGCCCCCACTTCTCCCTAAAAAAATAATTTTATTTTACAATTTTCGTACAAAATATTGTCCAGATAAGATGCACTGGCCCATTATAACTCACTACTTCAATACAAGATTGTCAGTTGTGACTTTTAACCCCCCTCTTTGTGGACATATATTAAATAACACAATTTAAGGGTGCAATGTCACGCCGTCTCACTTCCTCCGAAAATTATGACCCAGAACGAACCCTGCATGTATATAGAGTGAACACTACAAGCTGATTAGCACAAAGAGGGAAGGGCCTCAAAACTGATTATGTTAAAATAGGGGAAAGAATTGTCAACTGATTAGGTTAAATGGGGGACAGATATTGAATTGCGTTTCAATACCATTTTATCATATACATTGTACATGTGTATGTATTACAATGTACAAATGTAGTACTGTGCTGAACTTATCTATGCCTTTAAAGCAGCATTTACATCGTATGAAATAAAAGATATTTGAAAAATTCAATGTTTGCGTATGGGTAGCAATGCTGCTACACATTCTAACATTATACTTTGTATACTTATGTTCAATTGGTAAACTGTTTTTTTTGCGATAAAACAAACTCGAAACCGAAAGAAGGACTTTCCGAGTCGATCGGTCACGCAATTGTTTACAACCGAAACGCATCGTCCGCACTTGTTTACATTTGGAATGCATCGTCCCCATTTGACCCACTTTGTCTTTTTTAATTAAATTACTTGATATGTTGATTCATACCTCTGTAAGCCAAGTCTTTTAGGGACATTTCTACATCCCCGCGAGGGGTTCGACATTAGAGGAAGATAGATAGTATTTCATGTTCAAAATGTATACGTTGTTTTCTACATCCTCTGTTGTTTCACGCATGCGCGCTGTGCGTATTTACATTTCGTGTGTTGATAAACAAATTCGCGTATACAACGGTTTAAATTTATTGGAATTTTATCGTTTCATTTCGATTTTTGTATACACACAAGTATTTATATTTTACCCAAAACATCCTTTATTACGATGTAATGCTGCTTTAACACTTAAAATCCTTTAGAGATTTAGACTACGCTAGTATATTTCAATAGATAATGAATGGGTGCAATATACCAATCGTTGGTTTATACAAATTTATTTTAGCTCGATTGCAAAACAAGTTCTTTCAACTTATATTAATCACTCTCGAGACCTCATTCCTGGTGGAATCCATCGCCATGAAGGAGAGAGAAGAGGCAAAGTGGAATTTTTATGCCTTGCCTAAGGGCACAATCGTAACTGATCAAGCGGGGCTCGTACTCCGGGCCTTTCTCACATGAAGCGAACACGTTTCCACTGCGCCATCACGACTTCCTACCAATCATTGTGAATGGGTATGCAGTAATCTTACCTATGTAGTACCCCCCCACTAGAGGTAACTGCGAAGTATATTGGTTGTATGTAAGTTGTTGTGGGTTTTCTGGTGAAAGGGTTACTTGACATTAGGAGCAAAAATTGAAGTGCCTGTGTGATATATACATGTATATGGAAACTGTCCCAATGATTACAGCCAAGTTTTGTCACGAAAATTATTAAGTGTGCAGATTTTATTTGAACACGAGTTAAATAACCAGGGTAAATGAACTGTGGTCAATAGTTAATTGTGTACATGTATATGCCGTGTACATGCCTTGTAAAACCGGCGTTAGTCTAGCACGTATATTTTGATTACTCCACCTCGCTCATGTGTGCAATTGACATGCTCTATTGTTGCTGTGTGTTCTCTCGGCATATTTAGTCGACGAATGTTGTATAATGGTCGTTTATGAGAGATATGGTAACGATGTTTAAAATATAAAACTATATACTTATTTAACCCCAAGTAACTGACATGGACTGGTGCATGCTATTTTTAGACCAATAAATTAATAAGAAAATTACCTTTGGACCAGTTCATTTATCAAAATGGGTAATTTTATCTAAAAATAGTAATAATTATTACTGGCAAAAAAGTGCAGATCCTGATGAGACGGCTCGTTGCGAGCCGGCTCATCTGGATCTACACTTTTCATAAGCCTATTTAGAGGCCTGTGGGGTTGAAAGGGTTAAGGTAGACAGAAATAGAATATCACTGAAAAAAAGTGTCTAACCAAAGTATGTTTGGGGTCGCGAAATTATGTGACAAAAGTTGTTAAAATTTACTTTTGGATGCAGTATATCTTGAATAAGCCGAAAGATGTCGTAGATACTTACCTAGAGCAAATGTAATTTAGCTGAATTGAGTAACACGTTTTTTTACAAAGTTGGATTAATCGTTTTTGATATCTCATTCTTGATGGACTCCATCGCCATGAGATAGGGAGAAAGGGCAATGTGGATTTAAGGGTACCACCACAAATATAGTTGCATAAACTCTTATTTACTCTATCGTCAGTGTTTTAAAATGTCTTGTCCCAAGGCTTCATTAATTTATTAACCATACATTTTAAAACTTGTGTTTCTGGTACTAAGACATCATCTTTGTTTCGGTAAGTATTTTGGTTATGACATAGGAAATATATTTTCATAATAAATTGGTGGGTGGGGTAAAGTGAATGTAATTTTTATCAACTATCAATTAATTTGTTTTTGTTTGTTTAAAGCAGTTAATTTGTTGTTCCTCACTTTCATGCACAATATATCTGTCTGTTATAGAGTAGCCGTATTTTATTTTCCAATAATATATACCATTTACATTAGTCACATTTATATAAATATTAATTTACGTAAGTATTACAATGAAGACGTCGTATTATGAAATTTGTCTCTCAATTTGTTCTTGTTAATCACTCTGGCCACCTCGTTCCTGATCGATCCGAGAGACTAGACAATGTGGATTCAAAGTGTCTTGTCTAGTACATGTAAACTATGGACATTTCCTCAATTTCTTAGTTTAAACATATTTAGTTTTCTGTCAATACATGATTATTTACAACAACTGATATAAGGAATTGGACAGAAAGCTGTATAGCTTATAATTTCTTGTTAATAGTTTAACAGTGCTATTTGTGTCCTTCCGTTATTGCACAAAAATCCGACACTCCCATCGGTGTACAATTGGTGGATAATGCAACAGTTGTGAGGTGCACATGATTGGTGCATTTATAATGTGCTTGTGCACATGAATTATTAAATATTTGATATTACTTTTCATTAGTTTTTCCTTGTGTTGTTTGCTGGCATTGTTATTCCCTCTGTATTGAGTGAGCTCTGGTCTTGTAGTAGTTTACTGCAAGTAGTTTGAAATGATGAATCGGCATTACCGGCATTAATTGTGATTAATGTAATTGAACCGAATCGGCATTAATTGTGAGAATGTAATTGAACCGAATCGGCATTACCGGCATTAATTGTGATGAATGTAATTGAACTGAATCGGCATTACCGGCATTAATTGTGATGAATGTAATTGAACCGAATCGGCATTAATTGTGAGAATGTAATTGAACCGACGGCATTAATTGTGATGAATGTAATTGAACCGAATCGGCATTACCGGCATTAATTGTGATGAATGTAATTGAACCGAATCGGCATTACCGGCATTAATTGTGATGAATGTAATTGAACCGAATCGGCATTACCGGCATTAATTGTGATTAATGTAATTGAACCGAATCGGCATTACCAGCATTAATTGTGATTAATGTAATTGAACCGAATCGGCATTACCGGCATTAATTGTGATTAATGTAATTGAACCGAATCGGCATTACCGGCATTAATTGTAATGAATGTAATTGAACCAAGAGCGAAACTCTACCACGTATTGTTCTAATTACCGTATTCTAATTATTGTATTTACTCGGCTATACATCAACGTCTTATCGTCTGTAATATCGATTCAAGGGGATTAGTGTCAACATTGTCGAGGTCGAACACGGGATTTTTTAAGTCGTTTATATCAAAGTTATCCATATTAAGGATGCTGCTCCGGTCACGCAACATGCAGAATACACTAACACAGCTATAGCTTCAAGCCAAAACGGACGCAAACTCTTATCTGTTCTTCATGATAGGGGAAATCTTTTGAAAGCAGTTGCTATCAACAAATGGACTAGATAATAAAAGTTCAAATCTTTTGAAAGCAGTTGCTATCAACAAATGGACTAGATAATAAAAGTTCAAATCTTTTGAAAGCAGTTGCTATCAACAAATGGACTAGATAATAAAAGTTCAAATCTTTTGAAAGCAGTTGCTATCAACAAATGGACTAGATAATAAAAGTTCAAATCTTTTGAAAGCAGTTGCTATCAACAAATGGACTAGATAATAAAAGTTCAAATCTTTTGAAAGCAGTTGCTATCAACAAATGGACTAGATAATAAAAGTTCAAAGTAGTATACAATGCCAGCAACACCTTACCACAAGGTTATAAAACGTTTCCACAATCTTGAGCTCGGTCTCAAGCTTTTGATTGGTTCAGCCGAGTGTAAATCTGACTCGACCAATCAAATCACTTGAGCTTGAGATCTTAGAAAAGTTTTATAACCTCGGGGCCAGGTTTCAAGGATTCCTATATTATTACTAAGGGGCCATATTTTAGGAGTAAATAAGGTGGACTTGTGGATGTGTATATACAGCATTCACTACAAATGTAGATGTTTTAGGCCACATACAGATGGATCTGTAGTCCATGGTTAACACGCTGGACTGGTAATCCTGGGATCGCAGGTTCGATCCCCCGTCTGACCCTAATAAAATTAACAGTCTTTCAGATGGAACAATAAACAGAGAGGTCTCGTGTCGGTGCTGTACACTGTGCACGTAAAAGAACCAGAGAAGACTCTGGAATGGGTCTCTGTCTGTATCATTGCACTATCCTCCAAAAATCTAAAATGACTGATCTCTTCAGGAGGCGTAGCTCATATGGGCAACCGGTAGCGACATAAACCACACACAACTAGTTTTAGACACTTGCATAAATTTGTGGGTGCACCCACACACGTGTCGCTCAGCTTATAGGTAGGTGCTTGCATACATTTTCCACTGTTTGAAACTTTCACAAATATGTGAACAATTTGTGGGTGCACCTGCATCCGAAAACTTGCTTCATATACATGTGCACGTGCTTCATATACACATGTGCACGTGATTCGTATACATGTGCACGTGCTTCATATACACATGATTCGTATACATGTGCACGTGCTTCATATACGCATGTGCACGTGATTCGTATACATGTGCACGTGAGATGTACACATGTGCACGTGATTCATATACATGTGCCAGTGTGAAGACCATTTATTGTCCTTACTTGTATGTAATCACAATACTGTGTAATATTGAACGTATACGGAGAGTTAGTCAGTTATTTACCAATTATCGTGGAGAATGATTATATGGTTATTGTAGAGTTAATTTGGTTAGTGCACTAAAATACATGCATGAAAATCCATTTCTGGATCCAACGAGGTGTGGCACTTCTCTCCATTCGAGTACATTTAGTTTTTATATAGAATAGATCTCGATTGTTTATGAAAATGTGACTCGTGACCTGAAGGTGATACTTAGTTTATACAAATTTATTTTAGCTTGATTGCGAAACAAGTTATTTCAACTTATATTAATCACTCTCGAGACCTCATTCCTGATGGAATCCATCGCCACGAGGGAGAGAGAAGAGGCAACGTGGAAATTAAATGCCCTGCCTACGGGCACAATCGTAATGGCTCCAGTGGGGCTCGAACTCCAGACCTTTCGCACATGAAGCGAACGCGCACACTGCACTATGACGACTCAAGTGTATGAAAATTAAATCGTCAACAAGTGGTGCACTGCCAGAGTCGTTATGTGAAGGATACTGACCTCTGGTTCTGACTGAAGAATATACACCTTGAACCCAATATAACACTGTTGTTGGGCGCCATTTGTTAACAAGGATTTATTTCTAAGCCTGATAGATCCTGAACTGCTGTGGTATATATATATATATAATAGGATGTTACACTCTACAATACATACATGTACATAAAACCACAGAATCTGAAATTGGGTACAAAACTTCTAGCTCTTTTTCTAAAAGACATGTATGTAGTATTAGGTGATTGTAATTTGTTGCATGGTTAATTTTGTCTTCATTGTGTGCAGTTTACTTCATGCTATAATTTATGTAAATTTTGTTGATATATTTGACAAAAATAAATAGTATAATGCATTATTTTATTGTAATCAAAATCGCAGTAACTAGTCTAATGTGTTTAATAAGCCAGACATTGCACTCGAATATTTTTATTATATTGTAATCAAAATCGCAGTAACTAGTCTAAGTGTTTAATAAGCCAGATATTGCACTGAAATGTTGGGTCCGCCTCCGTGGTCGAGTGATTACGGAGGTTGGTGCACCCAAGTACTGGTTAACCGCTGGAGCCTGCCCAGGAAAGGTGTTGTTAGGTAAACTGCCCGTCGATGATATAGCCCAAAATGGTGCTGATGCAGGCGTGAAACCCGAAATATAACATAATGCACTGAAATGTGCTTGGATATTTTTATTTTTGTAATAGGGAAAAGACTAAATTGAGTTTAACCCATTCAACACCAAGTAACTCACATGGACTGGTCCATGATATTCTTAAACCAATAAATGAATCAGAAAATCACATTTGGACAAGTTCATTTATCAAAATGGGTAATTATGTCTAAAAATACCGTAGTAATATTACTGGCAAAAAGTGCAGATCCTGATGAGACGGCTCGTCGCGAGCCGGCTCATCTGGATCTACACTTTTTGTAACCCTATTTAGAGGTCTATGGTGTTGAAAGGGTTAATGTTCCTCTTTTTGAATCATTGTATATTGCACATTGTATTCGTGTTTCATATCTTTCTCTACTGTCCATACTCGCATATATGGGGATCTCGCCTGTAAGACAACCCCACGACTTTGGTCCTGAAATCTGTGGGTTTGGCATGCACTCGCATATAAGACGGGTTGATAAAATGACACAAGGATAAATTGCATGTTTGGCTGTAAAACGTAATTATGGATACCATTTAACATGGTTTTTCTGGCACTCGCGGAAGCCACGACGGGAAGCCACGACGGGAAGCCACTTTGATGCCATAATCCAGTGGTAAAAAACTCCGTGTTATATATGGGTATGGACGGTAATAGTTACATGTGGACATCTTTCAATAAACCTAAACCAACTGTATAAAGGAGAGGTGTGTACTATTTTATTAAGAAAGATATATTCAGCAGGGCGTTTTGGGCGAAATAGTCGCTCTAGGGACACTGACTTCGGCACCTGAGTGCCCCACTTTCTCCCTAAAAAATAATTTTGTCCAGTAAGATACACTGCTCCATTATAAAGCGCTCCTTCTAACAGACAGTAACACGCTAGACTGGTAACTCAGGGATCGCAGGTTTGATCCCCCGTCTGACCTGAAGTCCCTTAAGATGGCAGTTGGCTTGAAAATAGTATTAAACAAAACACTCATTATTCCCATATAATGTCACTGCAACCCCCCTTATTCCAATATAATGTCACTGCAACCCCCCTTATTCCAATATAATGTCACTGCAACCCCCCCTTATTCCAATATAATGTCACTGCAACCCCCCTTATTCCAATATAATGTCACTGCAACCCCCCTTATTCCTATATAATGTCACTGCAACCCCCCTTTATTCCAATATAATGTCACTGCAACCCCCCTTATTCCAATATAATGTCATGCAGTCCCCCTTATTCCAATATAATGTCATGCAGTCCCCCCCCTTATTCCAATATAATGTCACTGCAACCCCCCCTATTCCAATGTAATGTCACTGCAGTTCCCCCTTATTCCAATATAATGTCACTGCGGTCCCCCTTTATTCCAATATAATGTCACTGCGGTCCCCCTTTATTCCAATATAATGTCACTGCAGTCCCCCCTTTATTCCAAATAATGTCACTGCAGTCCCCCCCTATTCCATATAATGTCACTGCAGTCCCCCCCTTATTCCTATATAATGTCACTGCAGCCCCCCTTTATTCCAATATAATGTCACTGCAGTTCCCTCTTTATTCCAATATAATGTCACTGCAGTCCCCCTTTATTCCAATATAATGTCACTGCAGCCCCCTTATTCCAATATAAAACTACGCGTACATGTACAAAATGAACAATTTTAATTAATAGGATCTTGTTATTTTAAGTGTGTGTTTTAAGTAAGATATAAACTTCAAACGGATCCAATATGTAAAATATTGGTACTGTCTCTGGCGCTACGTGCCTCATACAGTCCAATATTTTACATATTGGATGATCGTTTTCAGCTTATATCCTATACATAATGTCACCAAAGTCCCCAAGATGGTAGGTAGTCCGGTTGAAAATAATGTTTTAAAAAACGCTCTTTATTCCAATATAATGCATAAAGAATTCCTAATTTGGCTTTTTTGTGACAATTTTTCTCATGAATATTTAAGACAGATTTGTGGCTGTTGTTGGCAAGCTAAATATGTAACAGGTAGATAAACTTTCTACTGTAATTACGGGGAGGTGGCTGTGGTGTAATCACGTTGTTCATGTTAGCATTGATAGAGGGCTCATTCTAGGTCATCATTTTTAGGAGAAGTGAGTTAGCATGCGATTTTTTTTAAAAACTATTTTACAACGATTGCGAAGCAAGTTTTAACAACTTATATTAATCACTCTCGTTGGCGCAGATGAAAGCGTATAATATTATGTGGTCATTCGTGTGGGAGGAAACCGGAGTACCCAGAGAAAACCCACCTGTCCGATCTGGTGACAACCGTACCATCTCACATACTTCCCGGTCCGAGGATCGAACCCGGGTTGCATTGGTGAGAAGCGATTGTACTCTTAAATTGTCAAACAATATAGGGTTACGTCACAATTGGGCAATTTTGAATAGGAGTGTGTTATAATGGGCCATCTTATTGGACAATATTTTGTATGAACATTGTAAAATAAATCTTTAGGGAGAAGTTGGGTCCCTAGGGTGACTTTTGCTCAAGTCGCCCTCTAGAATGAGCCCTTAGAAAAAGCCCCGATTAATACAAGTGTACTTCAGGTTAACAGATAAACCAAGTTGACACAATTACACACGAGTGTTAGTCAGACACAATTACACTTCTATGTTATCTCGTGCATCGATTTTCTTAAGGAAGATGTTATGAAATTCGACAATTGTAGAATGGTAGTCATATCTATATCGGGAGAATTGAAAGATCGTCATATGACATTATAGTTTTATGAATGGATAGATTTTAGTTTTCAGAACGTATTTGCACTGTCTGGGGACTTGTGTGTGTGGCTAGGAGAATAACAGGGACAGGGGTTATGTGGCTATCAATTCCGTTTATAATCATGAGCTCAAAGGAGAATAGCATAGTCGCTTAATAAAACTTTGGGTATGTTCAGTGTCAATATTTCCAGTCTGGGATGTGTATCGTACAAAAGACCAAGGGCACACACATGAGGTTACATGTGAAATTCCGATTTCCATGTTCACAAACACGGTAAGGTTAAATGTGAAATTCCGATTTCCATGTTCACAAACACGGTAAGGTTAAATGTGAAATTCCGATTTCCATGTTCACAAACACGGTAAACAATATTCTGAAAATTTGTCGACATGTGACGCCTGGTATATTGCTGATCAGATTGTTGCATCTTTATCGGTAGTACATCTCTAAAACATTCAAGTTCACAATTTCATGAAGGAAAAGACAAAATGTTTTAGTTTTTATTTTTATGTTAACAAATTTAAATATTTTAGCAGCTCAATAAATTATATAGCTAGACAAATCACTCCTGTACAGTATCACAGTAATCTTGGACGGACATACTAATTTCAAATGTTAAATAAACCACAACTAAAAAAGGAATGTGCGAATCTAGACTGTGTATATTGTTGCAATATGCACAGCTGAATAATGACATTTACAACCACATTTCAAATCTGCTCTTCACCAACATCTTATTTCATAATGGTAAATGATACAATGTCAACTGAACACCCATTGGTTATCTATGAGTATCGAGCTCTCTCATTGGCTAATGCAAGTCTTCTAATGTTTCCGATGCACCCAGCAGCAGCTTCCTGCAGATCCTCATCAGATGAACCGACCATCTTCATTGACGGCTGAAAATACAATTAACATTTCATTTGCACAACAAAAACTCGAATGTATAATTTTTTTATTAATAGTGCAGTGATAACGGGTGTGAACGGTTCGGTGTACTACATAACATACACACCACCATAAACCAATAAACCAAACACAACACGCCACCAAACACCACAACACGCACTATATACCACACACACACCACAACACGCACTATACCACCACGCACCACAACACCACAACACGCACTATACCACCACACCACAACACGCACTATACCACCACACGCACTATACCACCACACCACAACACGCACCACACCACCACACGCACTATACCACCACAACACACACTATACCACCACATACCACAACACCCACCACACGCACTATACCACCACACCACAACACGCACTATACCACCACACCACAACACGCACTATACCAACACACCACAACACGCACTATACCACAACACACACCACAACACGCACTATACCACCACAACACACCATATTTCGGGATTTTACGCCTGCATCAGCACCATTTTGGGCTATATTGCCGGCGGGCAGTTTGCCTAACAATTTAACGGTTAACCATTACTTGGGTGCACCAACCTCCGTAAGAAACTGCCAATTTTTTCATATAAATGAGAGCGGGGCTCGAACCCGTGACCATCAGTGGTTTACAAGTCAGCGACCTTAACCACACACATACATTGTATATACACCTCGACTGTACAGTTTTATTTTGCAAAGTGGATGCTGTAAACAGGCTATAATTCTATATAATTAAACAACTAACCTGAACAACACCGGCCTCGTGCATAGTGATGCAGTTTTCTGGATGTTTTGACAGCTGGAAAAGGGCCCTAGCAGTGGACCGGTGCACCGCTTCTTCACTTGACTTGAGGTACCTTACTAGAGGAGCGACAGCACCTTCTCGTCCAAAAGCAACACGATTGTTACCCCAATTACAACATCTGGCTATTGCCTCGGCGAGGTGTCGCCTCAATTTATCAGTTGTCTGAAAACAGAATATCAAATGTTGTTTTCATAAATTTGTTAAAGCCACCTTATATGTAATTGGTGAGCTCATTCTCTAAGTGGCAGAAATATGTAATTGGTGAGCTCATTATCTAAGTGGCAGAAATAGGTAATTGGTGAGCTCATTCTCTAAGTGGCAGAAATATGTAATTGGTGAGCTCATTCTCTAAGTGGCAGAAATATGTAATTGGTGAGCTCATTCTCTAAGTGGCAGAAATATGTAATTGGTGAGCTCATTCTCTAAGTGGCAGAAATATGTAATTGGTGAGCTCATTCTCTAAGTGGCAGAAATATGTAATTGGTGAGCTCATTCTCTAAGTGGCAGAAATATGTAATTGGTGAGCTCATTCTCTAAGTGGCAGAAATATGTAATTGGTGAGCTCATTCTCTAAGTGGCAGAAATATGTAATTGGTGAGCTCATTCTCTAAGTGGCAGAAATATGTAATTGGTGAGCTCATTCTCTAAGTGGCAGAAATATGTAATTGGTGAGCTCATTCTCTAAGTGGCA
>CM026392.1:58274394-58289295 GCA_014843695.1 Archivesica marissinica
AATATGTAATTGGTGAGCTCATTCTCTAAGTGGCAGAAATATGTAATTGGTGAGCTCATTCTCTAAGTGGCAGAAATATGTAATTGGTGAGCTCATTCTCTAAGTGGCAGAAATATGTAATTGGTGAGCTCATTCTCTAAGTGGCAGAAATATGTAATTGGTGAGCTCATTCTCTAAGTGGCAGAAATATGTAATTGGTGAGCTCATTCTCTAAGTGGCAGAAATATGTAATTGGTGAGCTCATTCTCTAAGTGGCAGAAATATGTAATTGGTGAGCTCATTCTCTAAGTGGCACAATAGATCACGATTACTGGCTAATATGTTTTCAATAATAATTATTTGAGGTTTTAAATAGAATCCTATAAATGAACTGTTATTATTTATGAAAATTGTGAAAAATCATGAATTGCAAAGCAAAGTACAAAGTTTCAAACTTCCTGATGAAGAAATAAACTGCAGTACAAAGTTTCAGATTTCCTCAGGAGTGATGCTGTTTATGAAATGTAAAGTAATAAACTGCGATGTACGAACTTGCAAAATTAATAATAAACCAACAACAAAAATACATGTCATTCTAAACAATGAAGGAGTATTTATAAGTTTAAACATTTCCCACAGAGAAACACCTCATCAACCAAAGAGACTGACACATTTAATTTAATAGTGATACAAATGGACCCCCCCCCCATACTACATTTAATTTAGTAGTGATACAAATGGACCCCCCCCCCCCCATAATAAAGGTCAGATCAACACTTCAAAACTCCCAGCAAACTCGATCCTCCAACTGACCTTAACTATAACAGTCTTTCAATTGGGTCTTTAAACCAAGGTCATGTGTCAGTGCTTTACACCGTGCAAGTAAACAAACCAGAGGAGACTCTGGAATGGGTCTCGCGTGCACATAAACGAACCAGAGGAGACTCTAGAATGGGTCTCACGTGCATGTAAACGAACCAGAGGAGACTGGAATGGGTCTCACGTGCATGTAAACGAACCAGAGGAGACTCTGGAATGGGTCTCGCGTGCACATAAACGAACCAGAGGAGACTCTAGAATGGGTCTCACATGCATGTAAACGAACCAGAGGAGACTGGAATGGGTCTCACGTGCATGTAAACGAACCAGAGGAGACTGGAATGGGTCTCACGTGCATGTAAACGAACCAGAGGAGACTCTGGAATGGGTCTCGCGTGCACATAAACGAACCAGAGGAGACTCTAGAATGGGTCTCACGTGCATGTAAACGAACCAGAGGAGACTGGAATGGGTCTCGCGTGCACATAAACGAACCAGAGGAGACTGGAATGGGTCTCGCGTGCATGTAAACGAACCAGAGGAGACTGGAATGGGTCTCACGTGCATGTAAACGAACCAGAGGAGACTCTGGAATGGGTCTCGCGTGCATGTAAACGAACCAGAGGAGACTCTGGAATGGGTCTCACGTGCACGTAAACGAACCAGGAGACTCTGGAATGGGTCTCACGTGCACGTAGACAAACCAGATGAGACTGGAATGTGTCTCAGATTTGTGTCCTGTATAACTCCAAAATCTAAAATGACTAATCTATTCCGAAGGCATCAGTCATTAGGGCAACCGGTAACGAAGATAGAGAAAAGTAAAACACACAAAAACGTCAAGTAATCTCTATAGCCATGGTGTATGTCACATAGTGCTGACTGTTTATCCATTGATTATCATAGATGAACGGCCCTCGTGTGTGAACATATACAGTAACATATAAGATAGCAATTCTCGATTCCACAAACATTTTATATTTATAGTCAAACAAACCTTACTAATTAAAGACCAGAACAACAGAGTGGAGACTAATTAAAGACCAGAACAACAGAGTGGAGACTAATTAAAGACCAGAACAACAGAGTGGAGACTAATTAAAGACCAGAACAACAGAGTGGAGACTAATTAAAGACCAGGACAACAGAGTGGAGACTAATTAAAGACCAGGACAACAGAGTGGAGACTAATTAAAGACCAGAACAACAGAGTGGAGACATAAAGACCAGAACAACAGAGTGGAGACTATTAAAGACCAGAAAAACAGGTGGAGACTAATTAAAGACCAGAACAAAACGATGGAGACTAATTAAAGACCAGGACAACAAAACAAAAAACCAACAACAGAGTGGAGACTAATTAAAGACCAGAACAACAGAGTGGAGACTAATTAAAGACCAGAACAACAGAGTGGAGACTAATTAAAGACCAGAACAACAGAGTGGAGACTAAAGACCAGAACAACAGAGTGGAGACTAAAGACCAGAACACCAGAGTGGAGACTAATTAAAGACCAGAACAACAGAGTGGAGACTAATTAAAGACCAGAACAACAGAGTGGAGACTAATTAAAGACCAGGACAACAGAGTGGAGACTAATTAAAGACCAGAACAACAGAGTGGACACTAATTAAAGACCAGAACACCAGAGTGGAGACTGGACACAACCCTTTCCTACCAGTCATGTACACAGCGGGTGTGCGATGGGCGCATACATACGCACCCCCCTAAATATACCCAGATCCGCTTTTTGCTGATAAAATTATTTATATTTCGTAGATCCACATTATGCAGTCCAATAACCTGCTACAAATTCAACCCAATTTTCACAAGAAATTTATTGTTGCAAATTAGCATGGTATACGCCCCTGCATTGACGTTTAAAAATAAGTCTTAGGGAAGAATCCCCAAACCATACATCAAACGATGCAGGTCGTACTACACGCTGGTGTTTGGTCGTGCCCCTGAATAAAATTATGCAGGTGGGGTAGATA
Organism: Archivesica marissinica; assembly: GCA_014843695.1. NCBI lineage: Eukaryota > Metazoa > Mollusca > Bivalvia > Venerida > Vesicomyidae > Archivesica > Archivesica marissinica. Next base: position 58,277,188 of record CM026392.1, read on the forward strand.
TCGGGGATCATTTTAGAGGGCGATGTGGGCGAAATTGTCGCCCTAGGGACCCTGACTTCGCCCTCTGGGGGCCCCACTTTTTCCTAAAAAATTTTTTTAGAAGATTTAGGACACAATATTGTGTCTAGTAAGATACACTGGCCCATTATAAAGCACTCCTTCTATTCAAATGTTGTATTTAATGGTTGTGCTGTGCATTTTAACCCTATTTTGCAGAAGTATATTAAAGAACACCATTTAAGTTAGCGATCACGCACTTTTCTCACTTCTCCCAAAAATTCTGACCTAGAATGAACCCTGAGATATGCTGACTGCTCGATTGATAGGTAAACGGCTGTTGAATGTGTGGAGATATAGTAGTATGCTTGCCTAAATCGCTATGTGGGAATGGGTTTATAATTCCCAGTAAACTCTAAAAATCAGCAAAAAGCGGATCTGGGTGTAGTTAGGGGGGTGCGTATGTATGTGCCCATCACATTTGTGGAAGTCGTGATAGCGCAGTGGATGCGCGTTCGCTTCAGGTGCTAAAGGTCCGGAGTTCGAGCCCCGCTGAAGCCGTTACGATTGTGCCCTTAGGCAAGGCATTTAAATTCCACGTTGCCTCTTCTCTCTCCCTCGTGGCGATTGATTCCATCAGGAATGAGGTCTCGAGAGTGATTAATATAAGTTGTTTCGCAATCAAGCTAAAATAAATTTGTATACATAACATAACATATAACTCATAGAGGTTAGTTTATGTTATTTCGGGTTTTACGGCTGCATCAGCACCATTTTGGGCTATATCGCCGGCGGGCAGTTTACCTAACAACACCTTTCCTGGGCAGTCTCCAGCGGTTAACCAGTACTTGGGTGCACCAACCTCCGTAAGAAACTGCCAACTTTTTCATATAAATGCGTATTATACATCTGTATTGCGGAAAGGATTAAATTAATCAGTTCTATACATGCAAATGGTTTCTGGAAAATGAAGCCCATGGGATTTATTAGCATTTATTACAGCAAATATAGACAATTTTATATTCCGGAAATCCTTGTCTGGCATTAAATCTCCATTGGCATTTATACAAACAACTCTGGCTTTCACAATAATAAAACGGAAACGTTCCGTAAAAAGTGTTAAATAAATAAAGGCTTCGCTAACTTTGCAAAATACCAATTAAATCACTTAAATTAAAATGACTCTTAACCCTTTCAACACTACAGACCTCTAAATAGGCTTACAAAAAGTGTAGATCCAGATGAGCTGCACACCGAGATATAGCAGACCTGAGCTGCACACCGAGATACAGCAGACCTGAGCTGCACACCGAGATACAGCAGACCTGAGCTGCACACCGAGATACAGCAGACCTGAGCTGCACACCGAGATACAGCAGACCTGAGCTGCACACCGAGATACAGCAGACCTGAGCTGCACACCGAGATATAGCAGACCTGAGCTGCACACCGAGATACAGCAGACCTGAGCTGCACACCGAGATACAGCAGACCTGAGCTGCACACCGAGATACAGCAGACCCAAGCTGCACACCGAGATACAGCAGACCTGAGCTGCACACTGAGATATAGCAGAGCTGAGCTGCACACTGAGATACAGCAGACCCGAGCTGCACACCGAGATATAGCAGACCCGAGCTGCACACCAAGATACAACAGACCCGAGCTGCACACCGAGATACAGCAGAACTGAGCTGCACACCGAGATACAGCAGACCTGAGCTGCACACCGAGATACAGCAGACCCGAGCTGCACACCGAGATACAGCAGACCTGAGCTGCACACCGAGATACAGCAGACCTGAGCTGCACACTGAGATATAGCAGACCTGAGCTGCACACCAAGATACAGCAGACCTGAGCTGCACACCAAGATATAGCAGAGCCAAGATGCACACCGAGATATTACAGACCTGAGCTGCACACGAGATATAACAGACCTGAGCTGCACACCGAGATAGAGCTGAGCTGCACACTGAGATACAGCAGACCTGAGCTACACACCGAGATATAGCAGACCTGAGCTGCACACCGAGATACAGCAGACCTGAGCTGCACACCGAGATATAGCAGAGCCAAGATGCACACCGAGATAGAGCTGAGCTGCACACTGAGATACAGCAGACCTGAGCTGCACACCGAGATACAGCTGACCTGAGCTGCACACCGAGATACAGCATACCTGAGCTGCACACCGAGATACAGCATACCTGAGCTGCACACTGAGATACAGCAGACCTGAGCTGCACACCGAGATACAGCAGACCTGAGCTGCACACCGAGATACAGCTGACCTGAGCTGCACACCGAGATATAGCAGACCTGAGCTGCACACCGAGATATAGCAGACCTGAGCTGCACACCGAGATATAGCAGACCTGAGCTGCACACTGAGATATAGCAGACCCGAGATGCACACCGAGATATAACAGACCCGAGAGGCACACCGAGATATAGCAGACCCGAGATGCACACCGAGATATAGCAGACCCGAGAGGCACACCGAGATATAGCAGACCCAAGATACACACCGAGTTAGCAGACCCGAGATGCACACCGAGATATAGCAGACCCGAGATGCACACCGAGATATAGCAGACCCGAGATGCACACCGAGATATAGCAGACCCAGATGCACACCAGATATAGCAGACCAAGATTCACACCGAGATATAGCAGACTCGAGCTGCACATCGAGATATAGCAGACCCGAGATGCACACCGAGATATAGCAGACCCGAGATGCACACCGAGATATAGCAGACCCGAGATGCACACCGAGATATAGAGAATCAGCTGCACACCGAGATACAGCAGACCCGAGATGCACACCGAGATATAGCAGACCCAAGATGCACACCGAGATATAGCAGACCCAAGCTGCACACCGAGATATAGCAGACCCGAGATGCACACCGAGATATAGCAGACCCGAGATGCACACCGAGATATAGAGAATCAGCTGCACACCAAGATACAGCAGACCCGATATGCACACCGAGATATGCAGAGATATTTTAGGGGCTGATGATTTATTTAAATCAACGTTTCAATTTTTCACTAATAATTTACAGACATGCCATGTAAAATATCGACGGCCTACTCACAAATGAACTGCCTTTTGTGAACATTCTATTATAAATTACCTCCCTTTACGAATATTTATTTCCAAAATCATTATTTTTATATTAACTTTCTAAATGGTGGTTTTATCCAAATATGAATTGGAGATCTGTTCATTCATTTGAGGGGAAAATAACAATGGTATAGAGGCTAAGTTGCTTCATTATTTCCAGCTACGGTATTTACCGGAAGTAAGAAAAGGCAGACACCTAGATCATACTTGAAACTTGTAAATTCTTATTATCTTCCGACTGAGATATTTTAATGATGATTCCAGCACTACAAGTGTTTCACAAATGTCTGCAAGTGCAGCAGACACCATGCAAACAGCATTTATTGTAAAAATAGAAATGACCTTTGTCATGGAAATGTCAGAAGTTATATGATCTACCGGAATGCTAAAAACCCTGAGGAAATGAACAATGATTCTGTTCATTAGTCAATGAAATACAGTCTAGGTTTTGTTTCCTTTGGGGATTAGCTTAGTTTATACAAATTTATTTTAGCTCGATTGCGAAATGAGTTCCTATAACTTATATTAATCACTCGTCTCTAGACATCATTCCTGATGGAATCCATCGCCACGAGGGAGAGAGACGAGGCAATGTGGAATTTAAATGCCGTACTTGCCTAAGGGCACAATGCGAACTATGGGCCAATCGTTACGGCTACAGCTGGGTACAAACTCCGGACCAGAGGCGAACACACTTATCACGACTTCCACTTCGGAGTTTATAATGTCGCACCACCAATTAGAACGTATAGCAACGACTCTATCGGTTATTCAGGTGGAGGCCCGATCTCGGCACTGAGCAGAATTTCAGGTACTGAGTAGAAGCACCATTAAAACACTGTCTTGACGCCATACCTTTGTACTTGCAGTCCATTATTATTAATATTGGACTGCTGTCATAAGGCCAGAGTATTGTATTAAATCCAACGCATATATGTACGAAATTAACAATTTAAATTAGTAGGATCGTGTTATATAAGTGTGTGTTTTAAGTAAGATATTTAAGCTTCCAACGGATCCAGTATATAAATATAGGTACTGTCTTCGGCGCTACGCGCCTCATACAGTCCAATAGTTTACATATTGGATAGTTTTCGGCTGATATCCTATACATCCTCAAGCCTAAAATCACTCCAGACCTCATTCATGGACCAAATCTCTCCAGACCTCATTCATGGACCAACTAACTTCAGACCTCATTCATGGACCAAATCTCTCCAGACCTCATTCATGGACCAACTCACTCCAGACCTCATTCATGGACCAACTAACTTCAGACCTCATTCATGGACCAACTCACTCCAGACCTCATTCATGGACCAACTCACTCCATACCTCATTCATGGACCAACTCACTCCAGACCTCATTCATGGACCAACTCACTCCAGACCTCATTCATGGACCAACTAACTTCAGACCTCATTCATGGACCAACTCACTCCAGACCTCATTCATGGACCAACTCACTCCAGACCTCATTCATGGACCAACTCACTCCAGACCTCATTCATGGACCAAATCTCTCCAGACCTCATTCATGGACCAACTAACTCCAGACCTCATTCATGGACCAAATCTCTCCCGACCTCATTCATGGACCAACTAACTCCAGACCTCCTTCATGGACCAACTCACTCCAGACCTCATTCATGGACCAACTCACTCCAGACCTCATTCATGGACCAACTCACTCCAGACCTCATTCATGGACCAAATCTCTCCAGACCTCATTCATGGACCAACTAACTCCAGACCTCATTCATGGACCAAAACTCTCCCGACCTCATTCATGGACCAACTCACTCCAGACCTCATTCATGGACCAACTCACTCCAGACCTCATTCATGGACCAAATCTCTCCAGACCTCATTCATGGACCAACTCACTCCAGACCTCATTCATGGACCAAATCACACCAGACCTCATTCATGGACCAAATCTCTCCCGACCTCATTCATGGACCAACTCACTCCAGACCTCATTCATGGACCAACTAACTCCAGACCTCATTCATGGACCAAATGTCTCCCGACCTCATTCATAGACCAACTCACTCCAGACCTCATTCATGGACCAAATATCTCCAGACCTCATTCATGGACCAACTAACTCCAGACCTCATTCATGGACCAAATGTCTCCCGACCTCATTCATAGACCAACTCACTCCAGACCTCATTCATGGACCAAATATCTCCAGACCTCATTCATGGACCAACTAACTCCAGACCTCATTCATGGACCAAATGTCTCCCGACCTCATTCATAGACCAACTCACTCCAGACCTCATTCATGGACCAAATATCTCCAGACCTCATTCATGGACCAACTAACTCCAGACCTCATTCATGGACCAAATGTCTCCCGACCTCATTCATAGACCAACTCACTCCAGACCTCATTCATGGACCAAATATCTCCAGACCTCATTCATGGACCAACTAACTCCAGACCTCATTCATGGATCAAATCATTCCAGACCTCATTCATGGACCAACAATCATGGCGAGGATTTGAAATTGTTATGTAATTTACTTTTGTTTCATTTAACCCATTCAACCTAAGTAGCTGACATGGACCAGTACATGATATTTTTAGATCAATAAATGAATAAGAAAATTACCTTCGGACCAGTTCATTTAACAAAATGTGCAGATCCTGACGAGACGGCTTTAAATCACGAGGTCCATATTAAGTACACTGATAGTGACGTGGTGTCATTTTTAAATACACTTGGATATGGCCTAAAATTGTTGTATTGTGTAGTGTCAAGCCTATGGTTTGTTTATCAAAATGTTCTTAAAAAAATAAAACATTTAGTTTTGAACCCAAAACCACATGTGCAGACCCCCAAGCGTCTGTGCCCACATCAAGTATTTTATTTGCTAAATAATAAGAGATTATTATGCACACTAATAAATCGGGACTTGTGTGTAAATTAATGACCATTAACCTTTTCAACACCACAGACCTCTAAATAGGCTTACAAAAAGTGTAGATCCAGATGAGCCGGCTCGTGACGAGCCATCTCATCAGGATCTGCACTTTTTGCCAGTGATATGACTATTTTTAGACATAATTACCCATTTTGATAAATGAACTTGTCCAAATGTGATTTTCTGATTCATTTATTGGTTTATGAATATCATGGACCAGTCCATGTGAGTTACTTGGTGTTGAATGGGTTAAACATCTGCTCATAATCATACTGTACACAGAGCAGGTATTTATCTAGAGGTCATATGTATCATTTATCACATGTATACATACAGCCATGTATGGCAGTGCTGTGACTCATAATTGTCATGTGGTATAAAGTTTTGTTGGTGGACTTTTCTTTATAAATAAAGATATTGGAGGGCACAGCAACGAATTATATAAGACTCTGTCTTTCATTCTAATCCTTTTTCTGTATTATGATTATGCATTGTTCAATATGTATTATATTGGGGAAATAAAATGTTTAAATTAAATGTCCACTTGCATATTCGTTATACGAGCTGGCCAATCATAATATAACAGATCTTCAGCTAGACCTTTACATTTTGAGATGAGAAGTCAGTGGCGTAGCTGGCAGGCCCGTAGACATACTGAGGAAAACCGAGGAAGGTGCCTCGTTTAAAATTTCCAAAGCAAAAAAATAATGAAAAATAAAATGCCAAAAAATATCCCTGTGTATAAAATGTTCGACTGCTAGAGAGCTGAACGGCCAGGACATAATTATATGTCTAAACTCATTAAATCAGAAAATGCAGGAAATCGGAATAGGACCCCCCTAGATTGCCTCGGTTGAAATGTGTCTCTTGGCTACGGTACTAGCTGGCCCTGAGTTGATGCGCAAGCCCAAAGTGAGATGGGTTTTTTCTGAAGTAGCATTGTGCACACAAAAAAATCATAACATTTTGGATTCAAACAACTTTTAGACAATTATTGCCTACATAAAAAACTAAAATAAAATATTGCGTAAGAATTGAAGGAGTGATACTTTCTTAAATTAATCAGCATATTTTACAAAATCACATTACAGACATGTAATTAGTAAGTAGTGTATTAGCCTTGAAGCTAAGCAGAAACAAATAAGCACATTAACTTGTTTTGCAATCAAGCTAAAATAAATGTGTACACATTAACAAATAAACACATCTAGGCAGAACATAGTAAACCAGCAGATTTAACATAGTAACGACTTATTTTCTGTATCAGGGTAGCCTGTGAACAGGCGTTGATATATTTTGCCTGGTCAGTCAAATAAATATATTTTAACACCCAGATTATTAATTGGGCCGTATTGAGTTTCTGATCATTTGGCCAGAAGTTAAAAAGTGAAAAATCGACGGACCGGATGGAACCCAAGCTAGTACCAGGGCTGCTTGCCAATTTATTGTTGCTTTTATAATGCCTGCTTGGACAGGTAGACATTTGCATAACATCAATTTATAATTAAAACTACTGAGGGAAAAACTACAAACTTCTCGCTGTCTTTGAGCAGAACATGACCTATATGTATAATGGTAACTACTACCGCCAAATAAAGTAGGTCACCCGACAAAGTAGGTCACCCGACGAAGTAGGTCACCCGACGAAGTAGGTCACCCGACAAAGTATGTTACCCAACAAAGTAGGTCACAACAACAAACAAAGTAGGTCACCAAACAAAGTAGGTCACCAAACAAACAAAGTAGGTCACCAAACAAAGTAGGTCACCAAGCAAAGTAGATCAATGTTTGATAGCTGTCAACTCAACTCGTTCATTGCTAAGAGCAAAGCATAATTATACTTAAAACACTGTCGTGACGTCATATCCTTGTACTCACAGTCCATTATTATTAATATTGGACTGCTGTCAAAAGGCCTGAGTATTAAATAGATAAATATATACGTACATGCATAATAAATACATGAACTTTTACAGAGAAGTTATTCAAGCGTAAATGGAAAAGAAACTAAATGTCTAGCTTCTTATTATGTTTGTCGTGTTCGCATTCTGTTTGCTGAATAAATAAATGTTGTTAACAGAAGCAATACGCATTGGGTTGTTTACATGTAAGCAATTTTAGTTGCCACTTCAGATTTTACTCAACCTTTCACAAACATATTTTTTTGCATAAAACACCTGTCAAGTTGTAGGGGACTAGGGGGACATTGATTTTGATTACCTGTCAGGGAAATATTGCAGGTGGACAATGAATTTGATTACGGTACGTATGTACACAATGAACGTTAGAACAAACCTGTCAAAAATGTAACTTGGGGCATGTGAGGAGGTGAGGTGAGGGGTGGAAGGGAGTGGAGACTGACATGTCAATGGTATTTCGTGATTGTTTTCGTAATACCTATCAAAAGTACATTGTTACTGTACATTGATTTGACAGCGAAGAACACATTCAATTATCTATAATAGTATAATACATGTATATAGTACACAAATCAAATACATAACAACCTATGTCATGATTTATGTAGAAGGGTTCAGGCGAGGGGCTGGAGGGGGCAGGTGGGTACAGGAATCTATGTTATATTATATTTCGGGTTTTACGCCTGCATCAGCACCATTTTGGGCTATATCCCCAGTTGGCAGTTTACCTAACACCTTTCCTGGGCAGGCTCCAGCGGTTAACCAGTACTTGGGTGCACCAACCTCCGTAAGAAACTGCCAACTTTTTCATATAAATGAGACACGGCCTGAGCGGGCTTGGACCCGTGACCATCAGTAATGGGTACAGGAATCTAAGAAATTAACAATGGCTTTGATGAACCAATGTGAAAGATTGAGCTTCAGTCGTAAGTTCCATCACTCGAAACCCTGAGAGTCAGGTCTTAAAACGTGTTATTCTCGGCACACTAAGCTGCTATACCTTCCTGGACTCGTTTGCTGTATCTTTTGCATACTGTAAAATTTGTATCTTCATTAATTCTGATGCCATATGTATCGTCTATTTTAACCTATTCAACCCTCAAGTAACTGACATGGACTGGTGCGTGATATTTTTAGACCAATAAATTAATAAGAAAATTACCTTTGGACAAGTTCATTTATCAAAATGGGTAATTTTATCTAAAAATAGTAATAATTATTACAGGCAAAAAGTGCAGATCCTGATGAGACGGCTCATCATGAGCCGGCTCATCTGGATCTACACTTTTTGTAAGTCTATTTAGAGGCCTGTAGTGTTTAAAATAATAATTAATTGCCTTTGGTCATATTGATTACATTAAATGTACATATTTTAAACATATTCAGAGCTAAGCTTAAAATTCAGAAGCAAACAGATGTGAAATATCATCAAAAAAACGCATATATTTTTAGCACTAGCATATCGTGGGGGGGGGGGGTACCGGCCTCCCTAAAATATGTCAAATCATAGGTTCAATACAGGCCTATAAGCTCTCAGAGCGTATATATTAAGCCAATGACATTTGTATAAATATGCACTAATCCAATGACATTGTTTCAAAATGAAAAACTAAATACTAAACAGTACTGGTTGAAAAGAACAGAATGACTGAATGTTTATAATGTCTAAAGACAAACAGAATGACTGAATGTTTATAATGTCTAAAGACAAACAGAATGACTGAATGTTTATAATGTCTAAAGACAAACAGAATGAATGTTTATAATGTCTAATGACAAACAGAATGAGTGAATGTTTATAATGTCTAAAGACAAACAGAATGAATGTTTATAATGTCTAAAGACACACAGAATGAATGTTTATAATGTCTAAAGACACACAGAATGAATGTTTATAATGTCTAAAGACACACAGAATAAATGTTTATAATGTCTAAAGGCAAACAGAATAAATGTTTATAATGTCTAAAGACAAACAGAATGAATGAATGTTTATAATGTCTAAAGACACACAGAATGAATGAATGTTTATAATGTCTAAAGACAAACAGAATGAATGAATGTTTATAATGTCTAAAGACACACAAAATGAATGAATGTTTATAATGTCTAAAGACAAACAGAATAAATGTTTATAATGTCTAAAGACAAACAGAATAAATGTTTATAATGTTTAAAGGCAAACAGAATGAATGTTTATAATGTCTAAAGACACACAGAATGAATGTTTATAATGTCTAAAGACACACAGAATGAATGAATGTTTATAATGTCTAAAGACAAACAGAATAAATGTTTATAATGTCTAAAGACAAACAGAATAAATGTTTATAATGTATAAAGACAAACAGAATGAATGAATGTTTATAATGTCTAAATACAAACAGAATGAATGAATGTTTATAATGTCTAAATACAAACAGAATGAATGAATGTTTATAATGTCTAAAGACACACAGAATGAATGAATGTTTATAATGTCTAAAGACAAACAGAATGAATGTTTATAATGTCTAAATACAAACAGAATGAATGTTTATAATGTCTAAATACAAACAGAATGGATGTTTATAATGTCTAAAGACAAACAGAATGACTGAATGTTTATAATGTCTAAATACAAACAGAATGAATGTTTATAATGTCTAGAGACACACAGAATGAATGAATGTTTATAATGTCTAAAGACAAACAGAATGAACCGGGGAAAGAAGAATAAATTAAGTTTGAAAGAAATAACTCTTTGTTTACCTTGTCAGATATTGTCCCATACTAATGAAACAAAACAATGAAACAAATAGATACAAAATAAATGAAAATGATAAATAAACAACAACAAAAGCAATGATTTCAATGACATTTGTATAAATATGCACTAATCCGATGACATTGTGGAAAATGAGTCCATTATAATCGTATATATGGGACTGTTTGGAACTTGCATATTCAAATGTACGGATCAGTATATATAGTGTTCCATGCATGTGAATATTAATACTAGACTGTACACTCCCCTATACTTGGATATATACACTCTGTACACTACACTATACTTGGATATACAGACTCTGTACACTCCCCTATACTTGGATATACAGACTCTGTACACTCCCCTATACTTGGATATACAGACTCTGTACACTCCCCTATACTTGGATATATACACTCTGTACACTACACTATACTTGGATATACATACTCTGTACACTCCCCTATACTTGGATATATACACTCTGTACACTACACTATACTTGGATATACAGACTCTGTACACTACACTATACTTGGATATACAGACTCTGTACACTACACTATACTTGGATATACATACTCTGTACACTCCCCTATACTTGGATATACAGACTATGTACACTCCCCTATACTTGGATATACAGACTCTGTACACTCCCCTATACTTGGATATACAGACTCTGTACACTCCCCTATACTTGGATATACATACTCTGTACACTCCCCTATACTTGGATATAAGACTCTGTACACTCCCCTATACTTGGATATACAGACTCTTGTACACTCCCCTATACTTGGATATAAGAATCTGTACACTCCCTATACTTGGATATACAGACTCTGTACACTCCCCTATACTGGATATACAGACTATGTACACTCTATACTGGTGTACACCCCTATAATGGATATACAGACTCTGTACACTCCCCTATACTTGGATATACAGACTCTGTACACTCCCCTATACTTGGATATACAGACTATGTACACTACACTATACTTGGATATACAGACTCTGTACACTCCCCTATACTTGGATATACATACTCTGTACACTCCCCTATACTTGGATATACAGACTCTGTACACTGCCCTATACTTGGATATACATACTCTGTACACTCCCCTATACTTGGATATACAGACTCTGTACACTGCCCTATACTTGGATATACATACTCTGTACACTGCCCTATACTTGGATATACAGACTCTGTACACTCCCCTATACTTGGATATACATACTCTGTACACTGCCCTATACTTGGATATACAGACTCTGTACACTACCCTATACTTGGATATACATACTCTGTACACTGCCCTATACTTGGATATACAGACTCTGTACACTGCCCTAT